>JAPUBX010000456.1:0-247002 GCA_028672205.1 Proteocephalus fallax
GGGGTTTTCTTGGACTTCTCATCTGCTTTCAACACTATCTCACGCTCCCGCATTCTGTCTCAACTATGTGAAGATGCGTTGAAGGATGGTTGATTAATTGGCTTCAAAGTAATTTCTAAAACCGACGCCAACACATAAGAGCCGTAAATGAAGCCTCATCCTCCTTGCCCAATAACTGCGGTGTCCTATATGGCGTAGTGCTATCTCCATTCCTTTTTGACTATTACACGTCGAGACTTCGGTCCCCTAACGACGTGAAACTAATGAAATACGCGGATGACTTGACTTTATGCCATGCCTGCAAGACAAATGGTGATTCTCAACAGCTCGGGTAGGCTGTCACTAAGGTACTCGGTTGGTCTTAGGAGAATGGTCTTCTCCTGAAATCCCTTCACTCCATAATTTCGCCTCGAGCTCAAAATCTAAATTCCTCGGTTATCATGGAGTGATCATGTTGATGCGGTCTTTGGTAAATGCCGTCACCTTTGTTTCTAAGTTCGCCGGTTTAGGAGACTTGGCTTAAGCTCTAGCCATCTAAAAACCTTTGTCCATGCCTGTATAATTCCCATTATTGTATATTGTTCCCCAGTAATTTTCCCCGGCCTTAAATGTTCTGACTTTTAAACCTCCATAGGCTTTTTAAAATAATCTAGTTTTCTAGCGGTCTGCCTATTCGCTCCATTCAATAAATAATCGTTCAACGCCACTTCAATAGTTGTTCACGAATAGCTGCTCGTATTTTAAGTGACCCCTCCTATCCCCTCTATTCAAGTTTATCGAAGTGTAAATCTCTTCGACCAATGCGTAGGCTATACCGTTCAATACCCACCAGAACGGCGACATATCGCAATTCGGTCATACCTTATTTGTCCCGATTTTTAGTTTCACCGGAGCAGGTGAAGCAGGAACTAAAAGACCATTTTCATATCTAGTACTAGTTTTATGCTGACAGTTTTGGTCCTCGTGACCTCAATAAAGCCACTACAATAATTATTATTACACGATTTGGAATGAGAGATTTCAAGAAAGTCGAGTTTTAATCTGGTGGAATTCCGGCGGCGACTGAGAATCTCTCGAAATTGCTGAAAATCAGCCGTCCAATGAACAGTCTTCGGCGAAGAACTCTGCTCTCTAAATACGCCAGGATGCGTAGGGTACCAACGAATAATGCCAAATCTAAAAACGTGAGCAAACCCTCGCAAACCGGAATAAATTAAGAAGACCTACTGGATTCATTCGAAACCGCTTTGAGGCCCTCCTTTGAACGAACAATTGGTCCATTTAACAGACTGTTTGCCGACGATGCGGCCAATGGGATTCGGGTTTGAAAAGAGTACATCAGGAATGAGTGAAGTTTGCTTCTAGCGAGTGCGCAAAGCTCATTCAAATAATTGCGAGTTCATCTCCATAGCGCGAAATAATCGGACAATTTAATAATATAGATGCAAACAATTGCGTAATGACTTCTTAGAAAAGTAATTCGAAGAAGACACAAGTCAACTCAAAACTCCAATTCAATAAGATAAAATTTCAAATGTATATTTTTCGAAGAAATAAAGGATTTAACAAAGTCGTTGCATTATCGTCGAATTCCTGATCGTTTTAACGAAGTAGATTAAATATTAACCACAGGGATACACCAATGTGAACGATAATTAAAAATGCATGATTTAGCGCACAATTTAATAATATACCAACATAATATGACAACAGCCGACTAACGGGTTCGCTGGGCAATCCGCCAGTTTCCATTACTCCCCAGAGCGACTGTCTGCTGACCAAACGCGAGTCTGAGAAACCTGTCACAGATGCTTGCAGGTACATGTAGCGACTTGCTGAAAACTTCTAACCACAGTCCTTACCAACAAAAGCGTGTATAAGGACGTATTGGGATAAACCTTTGTTATTGAGCAAATACTTGATACAATTAACCATCGCATTGTGGTTTGGGTTTCCAATGAAATATTTCGAAAACATTTTGATTCCAAAATAAAATTTCGGATTTCGAAGCGGGCCGTGGGTGAGTTTGTGAGTCGTAGCCCATCCTCTTTGTCGACAATTGTTTAACATCCAACTCCAAACCTAACCACACAACCAAGTGAACGCGCAGGCTTACGCTTCTTATTCGTCGCCGTTAGCACGAACGTTCGCTCCGATGAACGAGTAGAATTACGAGTAGCATGACAGGATAAGGATGTGAGCAGTTGAATTGCGCTGTCTTGTGGAATGCGTATTGCATGGCCACTGAGTGCGTTTAGACCAGTGTTCCGCAAACTTTTTAACTCGCGACACACTTGGGATATCTGAAAAGTTACGCGACACACCTCAAGTGTTTATTTCTAATGCGATGGGTGGGCTTGCTTTCGAGAGCAAATAAGATTCAAACGGGGCTCTAATGGTGACAAACAAACACGCATTTGGTCGTCTATTCGAAGGAGTCGCGCTCTCTTTTTTGATTTGATTTCAGTCAAAGCCGAAAATCCAAATTCACAACACCATGAAGACGCGCACGGCAAAAGGATTTTGACTGATTGCTGGATTCAATACTGACTGAATTTTTTCCGGTAAGGATTTGGACGCGAGGGCTTCGCGATGAATCATGCAATGAGTGGTGATTATGTCTGGATTTTCGCGAAGAGTGAGCGTAACGAATCCTTTTTGATTTCCTCGCATAGAAGGACATCCATCAGTACACACACTGACGCAGTTGTTCCACTTCAATTTGAAAAGCAAAACAGTTTTGTTCACCAAATCAAAAATGTCTTCTCCTTTCGTCGTGGTCTTCAGTTCATCGCAAAAAAGGAATTCATTTATGAATTTATCATTTTTAATGAACCGGATGAACGCAAGAAGCTGAGCTTTTCCGCAGATATCAGTAGATTCATCGACTTGAAGAGACCACAGCATCCTTGAATCGACTTCAGTTTCGAAATTTTCACGAATTTGATCTCTTAAATCGGATGATAAATCTTCGATTCGGCGAGACATTGTGTCAGCTGACAAAGGAACTTTCTTGATTTTCTCAGCGGCTTCAGGTCCAAGAATCATTTCAACAACAATAGCAAGCGCTGGTGCGATTATTGTTTCACCATCAGAGTGTGCTTTTTTCCTTTTTGCCAATAGTTGAGCGACCTTGTAACTTGCAGCAAGTCCTTTTTCAGGAAGTTTGAGATAGTTTGTAATCTTGCTCGATTGATGACTCTTTGCAGTTGCAAGCTTCTCAAAATATTCTCTTGGTTTATCTTTGTGCGCTGGATGAGTTGACTCATAATGTCGCTTCAATTTATTTGGAACCAGGGACTCATTGGACAAGGTAGAGTTGCAGATCAAACAATAAGGAACCGGAGCATCTTTAGGTCCAGATGCTATGAAACCATATTCGATGTAGTCTTCATTGAACTTTCGCTTCGATCCTTTTCGTTGATTCAGTACATTTTCTTTTACTAAAGATTGTTCAGAATTTTCTCGCAACATATCCATGGCAAGAAAATTAAGTTTCTTTTACTAAATTTCATCAAAAATCAGGAAATCAATTCAACTTACTTCGCAAAAATATCTTCCGATGAAAAAGGTGTGACAAATATACTTTTTGAAGAAATTTTACTAAGATGTCCCGTGGAAAAAAATTTGAAAAAAACGGGGTAAATTCAGTAACAACAAATAAAAATAAAAGAATGATTAAAATAAGATTCAAATATGAATGTATATCTATTTGAATTTAAATACAAACTGAATTATAATTCAGAAAAGAAAAAAAACCTGTTTTATCGAAATGAGAGCCTTGGTGGGGTGGACCTCTTCAAACCCGTCACGACACTCCAAAATATTCATTTTTATCTTTTCAGTCTCTCCAAACAGCCTACGCCTCCGGTAGGAGCAACTTATTTTAATAGTTGAAGGCGCGTTTATATTTCTATTTGTCGATTGATACATTGCTTCAATAAAGCCGTTGTTAAATCCGCTAAGTGAACTTGTGTGAACTTATGTCTCCCAAGCGAAGAATCTCTTGCGCACGACCTTGAAATGCTGTAGTTTCCAATCGTTTAACAAAGCTTTAAATTCTAATAACACACCTAATGTGCTGAGCAACGCCAATAAATAGAACGACGCGAGGGCATATTTGAATGTCTGCAACACACGAAAAGTAAAAGCGATCAGACAGAGAGAGAGAGGGGGAATGGAGGATGTGGTGCAGGAGGGGGAACTAATGTCTGTCCCATTTATGCCTCACCGATGACGAGGATTTGACCGAGGTCGGGGAAGTTGAAGTGGGCGTCTGTGGAGACCTCCTTCAGGTGGAGGCATGGCAGAGTCTGTAATGTGAAGACAAGTGCTGAGTCAGAAGTATGTATAAATGATCGCTGCAAATATGCTAATAGTTGAGAAAGTAATTTGTAAATCATTTCAATTTAAGGTCTGTCTCGATTCTGCATTATCCCGATCCGTTCCAGAGATAAATAAGTCTACTAGAGGTGTTCTGAACACCACTCCCACCTTATCTACCTCAACGATCGCAGCCTTTAACTGCAACAACTTAACAATTCTGCCGCATGCTGATGCCAGGAAAAGACTACGAAGGCCTTAATCTAGTTTTTGCTCACTCCAAGTCGCCTGAAACGGCTCCCGAATGGAGAAAAAGTTGGAGGAAGCTAAGGCGGAGTGTGAGGAAGAGGAGAGTGAAAGGGGGGGGTGGGGAGGAGAGAGAAGCTGAAGCTGAAAGTCGTTCAAAAAGAGTTCATCTTCCGCCGAAACAATCACTGTCCCCCTATGCTCCTAACACTTCTTGGTACCGGGTATCGTGATGTAATCGTCGCATCAGAGACTAACCTGCAGTCCAGTCGCTATTGGCAGGTAGTCCAAGGTCAACTGAAGAGCATCCTCTGCTCCTAGACTGTCTAATCGGCGTTCAGTGACCCCGATCCAAATGAATCCCGACGGATAATTCGTTGAGAGGTTAAAGGGGATGTTAGTGTCGTTGAGGGGCGCTGGTGATTGGGCACTCGCATCGGTAAATAAAGCTTCAGGTCGACAAAGCAGTAGGTCCAATGAACGATCGCTAAAACAGTCGCGTAGTGTACGCATGATTGGCTAACACTTTAACCAATGGAATTAAGTCGGCACACCTACCTCTTATTCGTTATTTTGAAGGTGATTTGGAAGGCTTGTTCGAGCTTTGTTTTGGATGGAAGATGAAGCGTATCAACCGTCAGAGCCGAGGATTTGGATTTCTGGTGGACAAGAATACCGTATTCGGTTGGTCTTTGACAATTAGTTGTTAAGGAACAATGAACAAGGAACAAAGAAATCCATATTCTAACATAAACGAAATGTCCATATCACCTGTTCTACTCAAATCAAATAAGTACTAGTCATCGCGAATTGCGGTTTATTGCGGCGCACCTGCCATTGATAACTGGTAGAACTGAATTTAACAGGGGGTGGGGGGGTAGAAGAAAGACCGTACCGATTGGGTGAATGGGAATGTCTGGAGGTGGCCAAGGTCACCCATGGAGGAGCGCCAGGTGATGTCGAGGTGGCCGAGTTTGGTCGCGGTGGCGGCAGAGGTGTCGCCAGACGTTCCGCCCCCCGACATGAGAGGCTGGAGTCGGTAGACGAGACGCCAGACCTCCCTGTGACACATGAAGACGTTCTGTTGGGCTCTACCTCCCGATCGGACGCTCTCACCAGCAACACCACCACCACTGCTGCTGCTGCTGCTGACGACAGCGAGGAGAATACCGTGAGAACAGAGAATTGCGTAATTTGTCACAACAACATTTCACCAATTGTCAACCAACTTGTCAGATATCGCAATAATACCTATTTGGAAACCCGGGGAGGCATTTATGTTGGCTACTTCCGTCTCCAATTACGTAAATGCCAAGCACCCCTTCATCTGATTGCCAGAGAAGATTACGCTTCCCGTCTTAAATCATCCAGGGTTCCTGCAACCATTAATGCACTTCGATTCCGTTGTAACAAATGAAACAGACAAATGAATAACCCAGGCTCGCGGGTTTGATTAAACAGTCGTGGATTACCTGTGTGTGTGTCAGCTAGCTGACGTCTCTTTGCACCAATCAAACCCTCGGGTTAAGAGACACCCGTGGTTCAAACGCAACAAGGCTAAGCCTAAACATCATGGGGGAAAAAGGGTCACTACCCTGTCAGATCGATGGGGGTGTTCATGTCGGTGACCTTGAGTTGGGGACCGGGTTCCCAGGCGATCCTTTCGATTAAAATTGGAGAGTCGATGAGGTTTTCGAACTGCAAATCCATGTAGACCTCCCGGGACTAAAAGCGACACAAGAAGGAATCTGGGGAATCCGTCGAATCCCAGTGGAAGGCGCGGATCAACATGTCCGCTCTGAGTGGTTACTTCAAATTTGACTAATGATTAGACTACGACTACTAATGCAACCACCACCACCACTACATTTACCACTGCTGCTGCAGCAGCTACTACCACGACTGCTACTATTTCCAATTTGACTACTACTAATAACAGCAATAAAACTACGACCACGTTGAGAGCAGAATATTTGCACACGAATCAGCTGACCAGACTGGCTCGGGACTGCCCACTGAATAGTAATCGGAAGGAACGGATAAGGCCAAACAACGCAAACAATGCAACGGCCTTCACAGCCTCATTCCTATTATAGTGGACTGTTGGCAGGTCTCCGATTTTCACCCTTTTTGACCATAAAGAAGCTTGTTTAAAGCACATAATTCTCAAGTGGCTTGTCCATTAGTCGAAAACCCGAGACGCATAGTTGCACACCCGTCCGATCAGCTGACCAGTCGTCCTCTCGTGCAGTCAAACTCAATTGGGGCGCGAAAGCTTACAGTGGCATTAAAGGCCATTTGTTTGACATCGAAAGGTTTGTCGACCTGAAATCGACAAAAAACCACGGTCAATCTACCGTCACAGACTACGATACCCAACAGTTACAACAACAACAACAACAACAACAACAACTTACCTTAAAGGTGAACGTCCTAGTGTAGGTCAGGGGGCAGTCGATCTCTTTGGATGAAATTGCGTCCCCCACTACAACGATCGAAGAAATCAATATGGAGCTACATGGAAATTAATTGATTAATTCGACGCAGTCATTGTCATCTCCTTGTTTCCCTGGCAAACCTTTGATGGAAAGACGCCACAATTTCGACGACCATTTGGTGGCGTTGTGGGGGGGGGGCTTGTTTTGACCATTCTGGTAATCTTATTCCATATTTGTACAACCTTATACTCCTCCTCCTCCTCCTCCTCCTCCTCCTTCCCTTTCGCCTCCTCAACATTGTTCCCTTTCTCCCATCATGAAAACTTCGCATCTTCCAAACTGTATCCACTCATAATCCTCTCAAGACCTCCCACAATCTGGTTCTAATCGGATGATCTATATAAATGGGAGGAGTACGAGGTGGAGGAGGAGAATGAGAATAAGAATGAGACCAACAGCGACGATTAAAGGGCGGAATGCTAATCCTGGGGGGTCCCTGGATGACTGCCAACTTACCACTTAATGGGACAGCAGACGCGCGCGCTGATTGAGTTGGCACAGCAGCGGCGGCTGCAGTCGTGACGACGGTGTAGTTGATGGTGCATATGAGTGAGTTGGTTTCAAGTTCCTTCATTTCGTGTCGAACGATGAAGTTGAGACTTTTGCCGGGTTGTAGGTTCTTGCCTTTCGGTCTGGAACCACCACCACCACCCTCGCCGTCGTCGTCGTCGTCAATTGGAAGGAGGCTGGACTGGGCGGTGTGTGTGGGAAGCGTGATGTACCCGTTCCTACCCTTAACGACAACCTGCAAACGGCGAGGAAATACAAATAATTATCTATCCCATTTCTCTTTCACTTCCTACTCCTCTTCTTCCTCCCACAAGCTGTAACTCCCGTTTTTCCTCTATTTACGCCACCTCCTGCTACTCTTTCTCTTCCGATTCCTCCAACTCCACCAGGAGGAAGAGGTTGGTCTTTGCACGCCTTCGAAGTACCAAGAATCGCGGTTTGAACGCATCTAATAGTAGGCCTGCTTTTGAGGAATCGCGGGATCTACCGAACCGGAAATTAACGCGATAAAAGAAAACCAAATGTTTCATACGAAAGGGCAACAGCCTTCGGGGGTAGCTAAGGCGTAAGGAAACTAATTATTTGCCAATCCAAACGCATGCGATCCTAAGTAAACATAGGGAAATGTTTCATTTTGTAACGAGTTAGCGAGAATTGATGGAAAAATGCAAGGGAAAATTAACAAAAAAATAGGATCTACGATAAGCATTACTAATGTGTTGCAGTAACCTCACCGTCGTGGGTCTGCGCAATTAGTCACAACCTCCCAAGGACTGAGAATCTCGGTCTATCAATTAATGATAGAAACGCAGCTTGTAAAATCGACGAAAATGCATAAGGTGCTGTAGTTGTGTTACGCCGCGGATTTGGCGAGGCGAAATATGCCGACGTCCGATGCCAAGACTCATTGAAACGAGGAAATGTCCGACTACCTGAGTTCCGCACGCTCAAATTAAAATGCTCACGACAACTTCGTCCATTAGCGATCTGCCTAGGCGTATTTTTTTCAAAATTTAAAAACTTAAAAATGAGTAACGGAGGAACGAATAAACGGCCACCCGCCCACGTTAAGAACCACGTTTCTGGGAGAGTCATTGAGAGAGTCTGACCAACTACAGTTATCCGCTTCTATTTTAGTGGCAGTATTAATTGTGGAAGAACGATTAGTGGCCATAGTAGTAGTAGTTAGTAGTAGTAGGTAGTAGTAGTAGTAGTAGTAGTAGTAGTAGTAGTAGTAGAAGTAGTAGTAGTAGTAGTAGTAGTAGTAGTAGTAGTAGTAGTAGTAGTAGTAGAAGTAGTAGTAGTAGTAGTAGTAGTAGTAGTAGTAGTAGTAGTAGTAGTAGTAGTAGTAGTAGTAGTAGTAGTAGTTGTAGTAGTTGTAGTAGTAGTAGAAGTAGTAGTAGTAGTAGTAGTAGTAGAAGTAGTAGTAGTAGTAGTAGTAGTAGTTGTTGTTGTTGTAGTAGTAGTTGTCGTAGTAGTAGTAGTAGTAGTAGTAGTAGTAGTAGTAGTAGTAGTAGTAGTAGTAGTAGTAGTAGTATAGTAGTAGTAGTAGTAGTAGTAGTAGTAGTAGTAGTAGTAGTAGTAGTAGTAGTAGTAGTAGTAGTAGTGGTAGTAGTAGTAGTAGTAGTAGTAGTAGTAGTAGTAGTAGTAGTAGTAGTAGTAGTAGTAGTAGTAGTAGTAGTAGTAGTAGTAGTAGTAGTAGTAGTAGTAGTAGTAGTAGTAGTAGTAGTAGTAGTAGTAGTAGTAGTTGTTGTTGTAGTTGTAGTAGTGATCTGCCTATGCGTCTAATGTAAAGGCGGAGGAGGAGGAGGAGGGCAATCAGATCAAAATAGACATGAGTAGAAACGCTTGCCATGAGTGTCACGTCCTTGCAGTCGACCGCACTCTCGTTGTGAACGCTAATGTGGCAATGAAACGTTTCGCCGAGGTAGAACTTTCTAAAAATGAAAACAGAGAAAGGGGTGAGAGGAAATGCAGAACAGGAAGGATGCCACCAACTACAACGGGACCGACTTCCCTCAAATTTCTTCAGATCTGCAGGAGGCGCGTGTGACGTGTCTAGACATAGCAATCTCGTCGCCGCAGTTGTACCCGGTTTAAACCATTCTCGGAATCATTCCAAATTTAGCCGATGACATTGCATCTGCATCTTGGAAGTCTTCGTCATCACCCGAAGCCTCATAGTCTGCAGCTTCTTCTCTTTGACGTCTTATTTCGTCATTGGAAAACTGACCACGCTGATCCGTCTTGGAGATAGATCTGCTTTCAATCTCCTCAACGTGTCTTCGTTGTGCAGTGGCTGGGTTTCGCGATCGTAGATTAGGATGGGGCGGATAGCGGCGCTGTATATACGAATCATTGCCCGAGGGTTTATCTCGGTAGGCCCGACTTAGAGTTTAAAGAAAAGGGGGAGGCTAAAGGGAAGTAGCTGGAAAAGGTGCTGAAGTTGGGTGAGGAGAAGTGGGGAGGGGGTGTTCCTGTGGAGCCAGCATCTGTACGTCGACGGAAGAAGTTCGATGGCCGCCTCTTGCGCTCATATCCTATTGGCGGTTGGCGTTTACATTTTCGCAATCGATCATCTCGTCAGTACGCGTGCATGGCTAACCACAAAATGCGCCTAGGTTTAAAGCAACACGATTTTCAAGACAGTTTAATCGGTTCTATTGTCGGAAGCAGCGCGATATTTGATTATTTAAATGGGCAGCAAATTATTGCTATTAATCGTTAATAAAACACTGAACTGGGAAATGCATGCTATTCTGGGGTTGTTAAGTGTTGAGGAACAGTTTGAATCAACAAAAAACGGTTATTGTAGTGATTTCAATTCATCAATTCTTCACGTTATTTTACGCAGACATTCAGGCGACGTCCATCAACCTGATCAATAAACAAACGACCAAAGTTGTGCTATTCCTATACTACTACGGGATAAAAGGCGTTATTGGGTTTTTCGGGAATATGTTTACAGATGCCGGTGTTCACAGTGCCACCCGAGGTAGTCTGACCCGATTCCGTCACAAGAGATTTACAGAACTTGGAGATGGGATCATGTGCTCTACCTCCACGAGACGAGACTACTAAACGAACACCTTTACCCAACGATCCAGGAGAAAAACCCGTTAAGGGCTTGTTCTTGGATTTCAGGTCGTCTTTCAAAACGATCTCATGTTCCTGCATCCTATCTCAACTGCGTGAAGATGGTGTGACAGGATGTCTGTAAAGCTGGCTTCGAGATTACTTCTCTCACCGCCACCGGCACGTTAGATTCCGAAACCAACGCTCTTAATCAAAGCCCAATAACTGCGGCGCTTTACAGGCATAGTGATTTATCCCTTCTTGTTCAATTATCACGCGTCTAAACTTCGGTCCCCTAAAAAAGGTGCATTAATAAAATACGCGAACTCTAAGGATTGCCAAGAGCTCGGGCAGGCCGTCACTGGGGTAATCCAGTGATCATCAGAGAATGGCATTCCGTCAAACGCATCAAAAGTCGTCTTGATTACATTTTCACAGAGAGCAGATGTTGACACTCCGCCAATTCATTCACTCCATAATTTCGCCGCTAACTCAAAATCCAAATTCCTCCGTGTTATTTTCTTGGTGTGATCAAGTTGGATGTCGTCTTCGGTAAATGACGTCGTCTCTGTTTTTCTTAGTTCGCACGTTCAGGAGACTTGTAGAAAGCTTAAACCCTTATAAAGACCTTAGTCCATGCCTGCATAATTCCTTTTATTGTAAACTGTTCCCCCGTCTCCTCGATTCAAGTTTATCTAAACGTAAATCTCTTCGACCAATGCAAAAGCCATACCGTTTAATTCCAAAACGAATGGCGACATATGGCAATTCGGTCATTAATTATTTGTCCCGATGTTTAGTTTCACCCGAACAGGAAAGTTGAACCCAAATGTACCAAAGACTAACTCGAAGGTTTGTGGCAAGCTGAGGAGGTCTCCGGGGCCGTTGACGGAGACCGGCGGAATCGCAGTCAGTGAGCCAATCAGGGCGCTCTGATTGTCGACATGAAGTTGGGCCAATTGGCGCGCGAGCTCGCAGTCGGTCTGTGGCTCAGTTGGAGCATGGGCGAAATCGACGAAAGACGGTCGCGTAAGACGACGAACTGAAATGAGGAAAAGGAGAGACCGTTGGAAAGGTTGATCGTTAATTTGTTTGTTTGAAATCGTCAAACTTCGGCGCACTGAGTCAATGATAAAGAGAAACATCGCGTAAATTGGATGGCGTGGAATAGCTCCACTTATCTGATGTATCTGACATTCATGCAAACGCCTGGGAACATACCAAAAACAGTTTTAATGTAAAAAACCGTACGACGGACAGAGAAGGCTAAATATGTTGAAAGAGTTGGGAATTGTGTGTTCGTCTAATTACGATTTAGCGAATTTGGCTTGCTAATAAACAATTCCTATATTGTCCGCGATTAAAATGATTTTTTTGATTTTGGAAACAAACCGACAATTCCATGATTTCTTAATTATAATTTATTTGCATTCAATTTACATGGCTAAGAGAATTCCCACGTTATCCGTCATTGGTTTTAAATGATTATGAGTTCTAGATACCGACAGAACTGGCGGGATTTTCGAATTTAACTAAATCCCCGCGTGAATGTCCATAATTTGGGATGAGTCACTTTCGGTTGTAAACAGTGTTTTGTGCTCAACCGGCTCAGAAATTTGGTAACCAAACTGACAATAGTATCAATACCTAATTACAATATATTGTTTAGTCTATTTACATCGCTAAGCAAATTCCTATATTATCCATCATTGGTTTTTAATTACTATTCGTCACATCATAGACCCATAGAACTGGTGGTATTTCCAAATTTAACTAAATCCGAGCGTAACTGGTCAATAATTTAGAATAAGTCCTTTTCGGCTGTAAACACGGTGATTGGATTTCGTCGGCAGAGACCTGGAGATTGCTGATTAAGCAACTAGCTGATTCAATTCCGACTCCTTCTGGTGGGTCAGAGGGAGAGAGTTGTTCTAAAGTTATTTAAAAACGTGACTTTTACCGCACGCACACTGCCGAACATTCTTTATTCTCGAAAACCTATTCTATTTCAGAACAACGCACGCCACCCACATTGTGGACAAGCGACTAAAATCTCAAGGTCGTCGCCGGTATTTAATCCCTTTAATGAACATACGTTTACTATTTGTTGACATAAATCGTTTTAAACATGTCTGTCATCAACTGAGCGGAAATTCTTGTTCCCAATAACGCGATTAAACGGCAATTCCTAGTGAACAGCAGAATAATGGCAGTCACAACGACCAATTCGGAAGTGTCCAATTAGATTTATGTGAGTGGAAGTGGAGCCAGTTAATCACAAATATCACAAAAAAGGCCCTTTACCAAGCATGAAGCCAACCAGAGTCGCACTTCGCCTCGTACGAAAAACCTTGGTCTGGTTGGCGGAACCAGTCATAAATTGAAGCTGAGCACAGGAAATTTCAATTTTATGACACTCGTAGTTGGCCTGTTCGGTGTCAATAATGCATGGGCAGACAGAAACGCTGATTTTTCAGCCGACACCCCAACTCACCTCCCTCTCCCTCCGGTGGCGTTAATTCTGCGCGGGCAACGAATGCTTTGAAAAACAATCAGGATTGGTTGATTAAAATCACCAACCCCCCCCATAATATACGAAAAAGCTGCCAAATGGCTCGGGCCACCAAAAGTGTGATCGAACCAATCTCACTTGCAACTAAGCGGGGCGATTATAAATGGGCTATTTTGGATAGGCAAACCGTCCATTTGGGGTTGCTGGGAAGGAAAGACATTATCCACATGTCGAACGTAACGCCAAGATACAGGCAAAATGTTCGGCAAAATGCCCCGGTAAAAGGCCAACCAACCCTCGCTCTCGTGGCCAAACGCCAGAAAAAAATCGCAAACCCTTTCATGTTCGAGTTGTTTTTCAAATTCAAAACAAAACAAACACCGCCGTTGATTGGGAAATGATCGTCTGTTTATTGTAAATGGCCTACCATGTATAGATTATAAATCATTTATTGCAAATATCGCCCCTCGCGTGCACGCTCACAAAACTATTTTCAGATGATGCTCATTTACATTTGAAGAGGAGCGTAAATAAACAAAATTGCCGCACGGCAATAAGTTGAGAGGACGCCTTTGCATTCATCTGATGTTGCTGTTTGGTGCGTATTGTGGTCCGGTGGTGTCATTGGGCCGTTTTTATTCGAAAATGCAGCTGGAAATGCGCTTACCGTCCGCGAGTTGCGACATCGTTACAGGTTGACGAACGTCTTTTGGCATATTGTTAATTTTATGGAAATTGGCAACATTTGGTTTCAACAAGACGGTATGAAATGGCACACGAAACAAAATTGCGATGAAATTCGAAGCTATTTGACCCCCAAGATCGCCGGATGTAACGCCTTTGGACTATTGTCTGTTGTGCCATCTTAAAATGAGAGTTTATGCTAATAAACAATTGAAAACAACATTCGGTGCGAAATAATGCAGAGATTGAGCCCAAATGATGCCGAAATTTCATCGAACATTTAACCAAAATAATCGAAATCGGTAAACGTGCACGCGGTGTGGAAAATTTGCTTTATCATTCTTTCTACGATATATAACAATAAACAGATTGCGATAATCAATTCAACATGGGTTTATAATTTAAATTTGAAAGAAAACTGGAATTTAAAAGATCACGCCGTTTGAAATTTCACGAATGTTTCTCCATTTTACTCTATTTACGTCCTTGAAGTCTGTTATTGGCGAATACGAGGTTGTCAAGCACGGCTTGTTGTCGAAAATGCCAATGAAATAGACCCTTCTATAAAAAAAATGCCGGCCACATAAGTCCCATCGACTGACTAAATTGCCCACGTAATCCCACGAAACAACGCTGACTACAACCAAATGAAAGGTGATTTGAGCTCCACACACACAAATGATACTGACATTCCTGTGTCAACCTACCAGGGGAGCTGAAAAAGGGCGTATGTCGCTTTTACGACGGTTTAAGAGGCAGTAAAATACAATAGTTGGCGTGTTTAGCGAGAACGCGGAAGAATGACCCCAAAGAGACAGAATTCTGAGTGAGAAAACGGGTTCATCGAATTAGTGCCATGTGCGTGTCTGCCAGAATGACAGTGCATCGTCGGAATAGGCAATAATCCAGCCTAAATTAAGGTTGCCTTATTAGCCAATCAGAGGCCGCACATGCGGGCATACACTAGTCTCTGATTGGCCCAGCCGAGTGTTTAAATTCGACGCGCAGGTGTTTGTGTGCGTAAATTTGTGCTGCTTTTGCTGCCGCAAGGATGCTACAACCTGGCTACAGCCGCCATCCACCAAATGCCCTCGCCTACTAAGTGGACGAGCATCCTCCTCCTCCTGGTCGCCTGTCTGACGCAATTTGCGGGCGCATGCGAACTGTCCTTTTGGCCAATATTGTTGCGCCCAACTGAGCTCTCGCAGACGTACTGGAAGTCGGGTCACGAGGTCGCCAACCTCCCAGACAGCCCCACTGTGCAGATCGGCGAAATCCTCCGCTTCCTCGTCAACTGCACCTGCTGCCATCGACCCCAGGAAGTGGCACGCAATGCCGCCCTCGAACACTACGGCGACCAATCCGGCGGAGGACACCCCAGCGGGGGCCTATATTATCGTTTTATCTCCGAAAACCGCTACTCTGTGCTACTGAGTCGTTGGTCCACCATCGATCCGGTAATTCGCAGTCGGTTTGACACTGCGGGGGATATGTCCACCAGACACGCGGAATGTCGGCGTCTGCCCCAATGCGCCGTCCTCTACACACCCGTCTTGGTTGGAAGTGCTGGCACCGGTTACCCCGACACCGTCCAGTTCTGGGTGGAGGCAAACACCCTGGGTCGTAGTGCCATCCGCGTCGACCTCGTCTGGATGAACTCAACGCTGCTCCAACAACCCTTCGACATCCCAATTCCATCGCCGCTGAACGAAAGAGATTTGAAAATTAAGAAGGTTCCTACGAAGCCCGCTGGAGGCGGAGAAGGAGAGGGGTCCAGCTTGGAGAGTAAACACGGACGTTTCGACATGGTGGTGATTGCCCGGGGGGTCATACCGGGCCGCTGCAACGTGACTACGTCGAAGGTGACAGTCTTTCTGAAACCTCAGATCTTCTACACCGCATTCGATTGGTCCGTCTTCTTTATCGCCTGCACTATTGCCTTGTCTACGGGATGTAGAACGGATCCGGTGGCCTTTAGGAAACAGTTCAAGAAACCGATGGCTCTGGGTGTTGGGGTTTTGACACAGCTGATCGTGGCGCCATTGGTGAGTGAGGCGTGGTTTTTGTTATTTAAACAGCTGCAATCAAAGTAACAAATCCTTTCTCAGTGTTGCTGCTTAACAACGTAAAATGGGCTTATCCCTACTAGATGATAAACAGGCTTCATGAAGCTTCATAAGCATCTGTTGTTGTTGTTGCTGTTGTTACACCAAAGGCATCCCTCCCACAAAAAACGTCATAAATGTTATTCAGCATTTCAGAACATATCCTGTTTTGGCTTCAAAAAACGCAGCTTTCATTAATGCTGCGACCTGCGATAAACTGCAAATTGCATTGATAACACGCACATGGAAAGTGGGTCAGCTCTTTAAAATGGGACCATGGGTCTCTCCGTCTCGAGATATGACACCGATTAAGGGTTGTCCATCTTCACGACTTCGTGGAGCGCTAGGATCAAAGCGAACATGAAGGGCCCGAGGGTACAGCCACCTCAAGGCCGACTTTGGTAACACAGCCATCTGCGATAAACTCGAAATATCATCGAATTTATGTGAAACGGCAGCTCGTATCTCCTGTGCTCTTTGATTAATTGGATTGGAGAGAAAGACGCTGCAAAAATAACAATAACAGCAAAACTGACGTCTGGACACGCCCAAACGAGGCTAAAGCGAAGATGGCGATTACATCAGACAATTGGAGTAGTTAGGGCGAGGTGAGTGATTGTGAAAACACCAAAATCTGTCGTGAAATCGAAGGAACAGCCCTTCCGACGTGCACAGATTCGAGAGCTCAAGAGGTGGTCGCCAGTTGAAACAAAGACCCCACCCGCGAAAGCTGCGTAAATGAATAAATCGTAATTGGTCAATGTTTTGTCAAATCACTAAGCTGGTTGAGCACCAATCCCCGTGTTTAGAACCGAAAGTGACTCATCACAAATTATCGACCAGTTACGGTGGATTTTGTTCTGCGGGTCTATCATTGGACGACGGTATCTAAAAGCCATGATAATTTAAAACCAATAACGGGTAATACAGGAAATTTCCCCACTAACGTAAATAAGATAATTTGATGAACAAAGCTGTCTGGAAGTGAGTCGGTCCTTTTTTCTTTTTTTTAATAATGGTAACTAGGACTCGAACTTTCAGCATTAAATGTTACAACAGACAAAAATGATTTAAGAAGTTGCGATTGTACATAGCAGGTGCAAAATACTTGAACAAGAATGAACGAAATAAAAACGAGGTAAATTTGCAAGAAAGGCAAATTAAACCCTCGAAGTGTACAAGGTTTGGCAAACGCGTATTAACGGCCATTGAAAGGTCTTTTCCATAACGCGCCTCTGTTGCACCTTAGTCCGGAAATAGAAGGCAATCTCGATTCAGGCCTGAGGGGGTTAATCGGAAGGAGGAGGAGCTGTTTCCGACGGTAATAAGAAGAGGAAATAACCTGTTTTCGGAATTCCTTTACCCCAAATAAATTTGCAAACATCTGAGCCGCGGGAGTTTGAATCAGTGGTCGACTCTACGACCGACGATTTTATTATAAGTAGTATCGTATTTGGATAAACAAACAATGACGACGATCCACTGACAGGTATGCGTCAGGAATTTCGTCTTCAGGTTATCTCCACAGACAACATCCAACAATCTTGGCTATCGTGCGGTCTATCGATTGCTCTTATCCCTGTCAATGATATTCTCTGTTCATGATTGAAGTTCGATGAGCTCTGCTGTGCAGAATGGATTCTGGTTCTTTAAGATTCTGGCAAAAGTCGGTAGCCTGGTTGGCGCATTCTACATTCGCGATCCGAACTTTCTCTATGTTTGGAATAGTTTCGGGATGATTGATGCTTCCCTATATATTCTTCTTCAACCCATTTTTCCCGTCGATTTTTCGTATGGCTAGAACGAGTTTTTGGTCGATAGCAGACACCATGCAACAATCTTGGCTAGCGCTGATGATACGTTTTCAAGGTGAAATTTCACAACGCAGGCAGTCCGGTGGGGTGGGGGTATTGGAAGAATCCGCTGGCGTGGAGTGAGAAGTCGATGATCCGAAGTACTCAGATAATGTGAGAGAAAGACAGTAGGTTTTGGCGGATTTTGCCTGTGGATTCTAACGTGGATGTCCGTCTTCGTGCAAAAAATTTAACGTAACATTGAAGTTTCTAGAAAATGGTAGTTCGTTTAACCCGCCGTCGATTTAGCCACTTATTTTATAATCAGAGTAATATTTTTTGAACTTTGAAACCCAGACAAATCCTTTTACCAATACTCAGTTTATCACATGCAGAGAGTATGCGAATTGAATCGTGGTAACGATATAAGCCTTAGTAAAAGTTCAACAACACATTGAAGGCGAATTCTTATTCTGGTCAAAATAGAACTCTGTCGAATTCACTTGTAGTGCGGCAGACAAAACCACCTTTGAGGATTTTATTACTAAATTAGTGAGGTTTGCCCAACTGGGTTGTAAAATGTACACTAAAAGAACCCAATCAGCGCGCTCTCGACACCCCCCTCCAATAAAAGAATGAACAAAATACTTCAAACAAATTGCCCCTGTAGCGGTGGAATATTTAAGCGATTTCAGCATCCTTTGCCGTGCTATGAAAGATTCATAGAGCCCCGGGGAAATATTCTTTCACTCCAGTGCACAGACGACTACATTTTATTTGGTAGTTCGAAAAGGTTTTTGTGGAAATAAAGTTGAGAGCCGAAAATATTTCTCCGTCATGCCCGCCTTCGATAATTTCGCGCAGTTTTACGAATAACTTATTGATTTAATAGATCGCCAAAAATCGATATGCCCAGATGCCGATGACTCGCGGTTGTGCAAGTGGAGAAAAATCAATATTCCGTTCGAATTTACCATTGGCCCTCAAACTGCATCAAAAGCGAGCGAAATCTCAGTTTCTTTGTAAGCAGAGCCACCTAGCCATGACAGTAAAAACCACCGCCACTAACTCCTGTTTTATAGCCCACCTGGTGGATAATTTAGTGGTATTCCAGAGAAACAGCCACAACAACAACATGCGGAATCCGACTAGAAATAAACACCCCACAATGGCTCTTTTTGGTGGAAGATTTGGCTAATCGAACCAAGTTACGGCTCAGAAAAAACCGAGCCAATGACTGCACTCCGAATAACCGATCATGAGTTGATTATTTAGGCGATTAATTAGAGGCAACGAGTTCTTCAGTGACGCGTTGTTGATTGGTTCATGACGAGACACTAGGGGGAAGGACTGCCTATTGTTAAAACGAAAAATGACTACAATGGGATAATCGTAAAAAATGCCATTGGTGGATGGAGTCAAGAATATGTTGGGGTCGATTCCGTTTTGACGCCCTATTCTGGCATGAGAGGAAACAGCCAATGAAGACGCGTCCTTGACCTTCGAATGAAAGTCGACATATGGGCGTTAACTAAAGGTCAAAGTAATTAGAGCGTGGCCGTTGACCCACACACCGAGGGAAAACATTCCACCCAACGTTGATTTAAGCAGTTTGCCAGAATGCATTAATTTACCTGGATGATCCACTTCCCCCCTGCAGAATCGTTTATCCACCGTGAACTTTAGCACGCGGGTGAGCCAATCAGGGCGATTAAGCACAGTTTATTACACCCTGAAAGGTTCCTTCGGATTTGCCGGAAAGAGGAAAAAGACCTACCATTGGTGTGTGCGTAAAGAAAAAGTGTTTTTTTGTGAGAAAAATAAATCCAGGGTGATACGTAAGGGTCGAGAGAAGGTCGAGTTTTGGTGTGAATGCGCAGGACTAACATTTCGGGTGAAACTGGCACACGCCAAGGCCGGGACATACAGGTTTCCCATTGGACGGCAAATTCCGTTTTCTTGGTCAAAACAGATGTCGTCAATCTTCTACCAAAGACATGAATCTACCGCCGCTACTGCATTGCAGTAAATCTGTTTCAAGATTCCAGGGAATGTGTTTGTGACAAACTGTTGATTTTGAAAATCACCCTCTCTGGTAGATATATCCGTTTGGTTGCTCATTCAATCATGGCGTGATGTGTCACGATTATTTTGTGCTCACGAAACCGTTTTTGTGAGCACAAAATCAACAATTCAACACCTCGGCCCGGAAAAGCGCATGATTGGTTCATGACAAAGATTACAATTTATTGGACTTTGAAGTAAGACCGTCTATTACTATTATAACATCAAAAGCGGCGAGTAGTAAACATGGATGCTGCAGTTTGTGATAAGATCAAATGCGCGCCAATTCGAAAGAGGGCCAATCAGGTGCCAAAATGAAAACGCGCGTAAATTGAAAAAATCGTGTTGTCGACTTTGTCGCGAACAAAAAGTCGAAAGATGGAGCACCTCTATGAAAACGAATGAGAGTAGTGGTCGGTTTTGATTGGGGGAATTGCTTTAAAGTACCGCATGCTGAAAGCGAAATAATAACGAATAATTTACCAGCCAATCAGATGACTACCATTATAAAATTCGATGTGTTACAGGGTCTCGCCAACACCGAGTCAATAATCCCGGAGATTGCGACAAAATAAAACCTTAAATGCCACTGCAACAAATACCTCTCCACTGCAATGCATGGCAAAATCGATACAAAACGAACGATCGAATTGAACAGTCGTCAGGGGAGGTCTTCTTTTCTGTTGCCAACCGGTTTGTTTGGCTCTGGTTTTGGTACATCCCTGACACGGTTGACGCGTAGTTGGATCTCCTCCTTCGCCTGACCATTCGGGAGTATTGTGGAGGCTGGGACATACTCGACTCGCGTATCTTTATGGCAGTGATTTTCGTAGCACGTCGAGAAGACGTTGGTTTTCGACGACGGGTTTTCGATCTCAGCCAATTCCATGTTGTCAGGGTCACTTGGACGCTGCACTTGTAGTCAGCGAGAGCTTGTTTCATTAACTAGCCCACCACATACTTGAACAGTACCGGTGATAGAGAGTGGCCTTGTCTGACGCCAGCGTTCAGGTGTCACTCTTCCTATTATTCGTCAACAATAAGTATGTCTTTCGAAGGTTCAACGGTTTTCTGAGCATGCCGTCCGCTTCCATTACTGAAGCCTCTATGGTTGGTTTCCACTGTCCTATCGCCCTTCATGGGTATTTGGACCGGGATAGAAGTACTCCTCACTTTCAAAGATTGAGCAACCAATAGAGCGGGTACGATAACAGCTGTTTATTTTCCCTCGTCAGTTTGGACTCACGGCTGCCTACGCGAGCTCCCTTGGGGCCCCGCGAGCCTTCGGTCTCTTCGTAACGACGACCATCCAGGCTGGCGGCGCCGCGCTCATAATCACCTCCCTCTCTGACTGCCACGAACAGTACGCCATGGCGTTGGCCCACGTCTCGGCGCTTCTCAACCTCGGTGAGTTGTTGTGGAAGAAATCCGTTTGTCGCCGACGTTAACCGCACTTGCTTGACGCGTTTGAGCCAAGGGGTCGCCATAAACACCCAGATATTTATCCATGGGTCGTCCCAGATCGGTTGAAGGCCCTGTTGACAGGGGTTTGGTCTCCGCGTTACGGTTGAGAAATCTGGTGACTGCGCGCGTCGAAGAGAGTAGGAGTCAACATCGTCGGCTGCAGCGATTCGGTCACGTTTTACCTCAACTATGAGCTAGTCTAGCATGTCCCAGGCTCAACAATACTCCACAATCGCCTCTTCCTAACCTACGGTTTCGAAATGTTGCCACTGCGCGTCGAAGACACCAGGAGACTGGACGTTTTAAATAACAGGAGCCTGTGACGGATCCTGAAAGCGGAATGGTGCCACCAGCTATCCGACAATAAAATAAGATGTCACTGTGCAAATACAGAGAAGCTGCCAACCCTTCTACAACGCCGTCGGCCGAGTTCCAAGCCGGTCAGACAGGAACCTTGCCGGAGCAACTAACCACGTGGGCAGCCACGACAAACGTCCACGCGTTCCATGCCTACGGAGCGTACATTTAGAGGCAGAACTGACCACGGCCATCTGCTCCCAGATGAAGGTCTAGCGGAGGGCTGACATCTAACTGCGACCTTTCTGACGCGCCCTGGGTCATGTATTTCCGCTGATCTGCTGTTTACCAAAGGGGGCATCTTTCTTTAACCACGATTGGTCACAATACCAAAATGCCCATTGATTAGACATAACTAATAAACTGATTTAGCAACCAACAAAGACCAATGGGGCATTTTGCCCACAAGCGACCGTGCAATTGTTTCTGACGTCGAGGGCGACAAACAACCCATTCATCATCGTAGTTGGCAGAATTAAGAGTCATTAAGATTAATCGCTCGTTTACCCTCGGTGTGGCTTTCGCGGGTGTGGGGGTTATGGGCACGGTCTCATCACTGACCTCGCGTTTACTGACGAAGGGCTAAACACAGTAATTGCCATAGCAACGCCGCAGATGGCGAGTAATTGCCATGCGAATAAGAACCTCGTCATTGTGTATCCACGTTATCGGTCACAGCCTCCTAATGACTGGAGTCCAAGGGAAATGAGTGGTGAATCTCGGTAAATCGATTTACGATTCGCTGGAAAAATCGATGCGAATGCATACAATTCTAATTAAACACGGGAAAGTGACTCATTTTGGGACAACGAGTTAGCAATTATAAAATGTAACGAATTATTCCAAGAAATAGAAAATGAATCTACAATCCTAATCATCATCATTACCACTGTGTTTTAGTAACCGCGCCATTATGGGTCTACATAATCAGCACTCACGTCTACTCCCAGTCGATCTACCTTCTTCGTTTCTGCGGCCTCCTGGCATTGGTGGTAACGGCCCAATTTACTGGTGTCCTCCTGCGCTACTCCAAGCCATCAGTAGCGGGGGCAATCCTCACCTGGTTCACCAGGCCCTTCCTGCTCCTCGCAGCCATCCTCTTCATCACCCTAGGCGTCTACATCAACCAATACGTCTTTCAGGCCAGCCAGCCAATGGCGTACCTCCGACACGTCGGCCTGTCGCTCTTCGGCATGGTGACGCTGAGTTATGCCTGCGGATGGCTGACGGGGGTCCTCATCCGTCTCTCCACAAAGCGCTGCCGCGCTCTAGCCAATCAGAACTCCGTTTACCAGGGCCTCATGGCGATCCCGATGCTCCGGATTTGTGTACCCTCACCCGAGGGGGAGCTGGCATCCACAATCGCCATGTGGACAGTCTTCTTAATGCCAGTCCCTCTGGTCTATAATGTTGTACTGAAGGTGGGTGCTTTTTCGCCCTACTTATACGCACATCAGTAGTTGGTGGACGGCCTACATATTTTTTTGGTTCTGTTTAGATGTTGGCCGAGACCGTGAAATCGGCCTATCAGGAGCACCGTCGCCGAATCCAAAAACGCGGCCCAACTGCACTCCTATGCACAGAGTCACTGGCCGCCGTCGCTGTTACTTCCTTCATGCTCCCAGGACTCGCGACAACAGATAGTAACAATCACAACAACCCAATTTGCGACCAGAACAACAGCAACTTCAACGACGATATTTCGAGCATTAGGACGACCAATTCAGACAGTCGCCTGCACCAGAATCCCCATTGCGTGAAGAGTAAGAGTGTAGCCACCTTTTTCAACAAGAACAGCAGTACCGTCGACTTCGAGGCAAGACAGCGTCTAATAGAGTCGCTGGCGGGAGCCAACGCCTTCACGGTTACCGGAGCGACGGGAGGAATTGGAGGGCTGCTGTCGCCGACGGCGGGCCTTCCGAAGGAGGCAATGTCGAAGAAGAAAGGACCCCCACGAACACCCTCGCATCTCCCGCGAACGGCTAAGGAGGAACACTATTTCGGGGTTGGAGCACCTCCTCGTGGATTGTCTAGTATATCGAAACCCATTTTCTAAGTGACGGGCGTTTGCGCATTTTATACACAAAGAACCCAATCTACACTGTATAGCATAAACTGTATTGGTTGCTGTTCTTCAGGGCGTGCGCGCATTTTATTTCTTACTGAAGATATATAAGTAGATAAGATAGGGAAACGGTGTCGGGGTATGATTTTCTGAGTGATTCCGCCGAATAAAAGCCTGGCCAACTCCTACAGTGAACGTCAACAGGTAAATTTTTTGAAGCACATAAACTGGTAACACAGGAGTGGGTGTAATTGAAAACTGTTGAAAATAAGCATTTAGCATCCCAAAAATTATCAGAGAAGAATTTTCGATTAAAAGCCCAATGAGAAACGATTTCCAATCTACATTTGTGCGGCTACTAGAGGTTAAATCGGCTTCGTGGGGGTTCGTCATACGATACCTGAGAATATTATTACAGGTGGCTTCGCCAGTGTCGCTTTCGGTGACCAATCTAAGAATCGGATCGAGGATGCTGACCGCTACACCAATGAGCAACGATTTACTCATTGACAGCGCTTTACTGGGGCATGGAACACACGTCAAATTGCTTTGTTGATTCTGTGTGAATCATTTTAGACAAATCCTACAAAACTATTATTTGCTATAAACGTATTTGTTTCTTCTTAAATGTAATTCCTTGTTTAAATGAGACAATTCTCTCTCAGAATCGGTTAAAGTTTCAGTCAAGTAACCACGTGCACATTTGAACTTGAAGACTATTTAACCCAATACGGATGTTCCCCGTTAAGTATGCAACCCTCCTTTGCTATATTATCATTTAGTAACCGTACTCAGTAATAAACAACAGAGCAGTACGCCTATTCGTATAAAGGTTCGGAAGATGGATTTAACATTTTTTACGAGATTTGATAGACTACACGAATCTAAAAAGGTAAAAACCACATAAACGCAGTCGTTGGTATAACAGAGTTTCTTAGTTTGTTTCTTTGATGAATCCATAACAGTTTTCTTGTTTGATTTGTCAATGATGTACAAAAATGTACCGAAACTGCAACTTATACCAGTGGTTCACGTTTATATGCGTGTGCAATGGACCAACTTCATTGATTGTAGTTTTAAAATTATGAATACTAGATAACTACGTTTGCGCTGAAGATTCGTAGGTTTTTTTGTGTTTGATTTAATTCCGATCTCGATATATTCCTGAACAAAAAACGAATGACTCTTAAACTGGATGTGAGTGGAGAAAATAAAAGGCGATTGACCCATTTAGAATAAACAACAATATTTATGTACACCAATGAATGATGACGCATGTTAAATTAAAAATGTCCAATAAACGACTTCGCGTTGCTGTATAATTGTTATTTGTTTGTGTGATCATAAAAAGGTGAATGGTGGCCCCTTTGTTTATCAGTGCTGGTTGGTTTGTGGAGGTTCGGAACATTCAAATCGGGCCGTGAAGAATACAGAGGAGAAAGCCAACATAACTTGGAGCCACGACAAATCAATATACACTCCTGATCGTGTGGTAGAATATACAAGAAATTATAGCCTCGATTGCATATACTAAGGCCCCTACACCCATACGCCAGCAACACGTACCAAGGTAAAAAAACGTATAAGTATATGGAAAGTAATAAACGTCCAGTAGAAGTAGTAAACGATAAATACGAAATGAATGTCTTCAATTTTGTGTATGGTTTTTGTTTGTTTGACATGTGTTGATAACGAATGGGCGCGTCATTCGTAGAACGGACTCTCTGCTGGTTTGTTTGAGATTCAACAATCGGGGCAGTCCGGGGCGAATCAAGTTGAAAAACACAATGAATTGGAGGCTTAACAATCTCTATATATATATATCGAGGAGTGAGGGCGAACAGAAAACATGTTCTACTGCGGTTGAGAATACCCTGACTGATTTATCCCGTTCCTCCGACACGTGCTAACGGTAAGTCTTATCGCACCATATTATGGGTGAATAAAAGGCAAACAATCGCTACTTTTTACACGATCACCTTCTACTGTGCAACAGTTCAGTTTTAAAGCCCCTGTATATATGTAGATAAAAGGTTTGCAATCGCAACATTCTCGAGAAACGTAATAATTAACGGGAAAAATCAATGTGAGCTCTGAAATTATATATAAATATAGCAACACCGTATTGAGCACTTACCACGTAGAGATAGGTGGTGCTTCGGATTATCCTGCCTTGATGCCATTCGGACAAATATGACCGCAGTATGCGTTTGGGTCTGTTGCGACTCTTGGCTAACCGACCTTCATGGGTTCTGTGGTAATTTGGCATCGTCCAATAAAATGACCTGCATTCTTAATCATGGAAATTGTGTTAATAGTTGCATAAAATGTTATTTTTACGAAGGCCAATTGTCGCATCTAATATTTGTTATCCTGCCTTTTTTTAATGCTGAAAGTTTTGGTCCTCAATAAAGTCACTACAATTATTATTTATTATTATGTTACTTCTTTTATTCTTCTTAACTAATTCTGCATTTTCTAAGAATAATCGTCACTGCCTGTTACATTTTCGTTTATTGTAAATTTAAATGCTAAAAGGTTTGGTCCTCGTGACCTAAATAAAGCGAATATTATTGTTATTGTTGTTATTGTGTTAAACAAAGATTAATGCTGGGGTCCCGAATGAAGAGTACGCGGCTTGTCGAGGGAGCGCCAGATGAGTTGGCCGCTATTACTCTCTGACAACGGCGTTTCTCGTGCGCCGGCACGATTAACGATAGTGTCGTGCGTTAGGCCCGAAGTTAGTGTGATACAAACACAAACCGTCGAACGCATCTTTTAGAGGAGGGCGATTATTTCTGCGAAAAGGTGACGAATTTCGGTAATTTTAACTGGGGCTGTGTTGGCTGTTACGGCCTTGAAATGCAGCGCGTAGCTTGGTTTCCATTTGTTTAACCAGGCGTCCGCTTTAGCTACTCTGTCGGCCATTGTGACAAGCTGTGTTAGGGGGACGTCTTTGGCAAGCGCGACAACAGTCAGGATTGCTGCGGAAGCTTTTTTATGAAAATTAAGGCTCATGGCACTGCAAATGCCTTGAAGGTGATGCAGTAAAGCGGAAGGTTTTCGATCCCCTGTTTCAACCTTGTTCAGCAGAAAATCCACATTTTCCAAATCGGAATCTCGCATCTGACTAAGCATCGCTTCTTTAAGGGTTGTATACGGAGTTTCGCCAGTAGTTGTGGTGGCGTAAGAGAAGCGGCGGACCAACTTAGGCGTCAAAGCGCCTACCAAATGATAAAATTTTGACAGTTCCTTGGTGATGCCCAGACAAGAGAATTGTGCTTCGATGACAGTGAACTGTGCTTTCATGTCAGATGACCAGACTGGGGGAATTTTGACCGAAACCGCGGCAATTTGTTCGTTGGATTCCATTTTTTTTTTTACCGAAAAACGTGGTAAGTGACGAAAACAAAATTGAAATGCTTGCTAATTGAAGGGATCAATAATAGATATGTTCTTATCCTAACGGGCCCACCGCATAAGAAAGCAAAACGACCACTTGTGTAATGTCCAAGTAGGGATTGAGATCTAGGAAAATGGGATTAGTTAATTGCAGCCAGTATTCCGCCAGAGTGTTTCCCCAAACGTCAGTCAACTCCATTAATAAGGCGACTGAAATTGGCGAGTGACCTTTACTTAGGAAGGAAGATTGGTAGAAGGTACACGCATCGTGTAAGTGCACTTACGGATGAGGATATAATAAGGAAAGCGATAGACGAAGAAGTTGGAACACAATCGGAGCTTTGGGCGAAAATGGGACGGGTCCTTATAACGGGTAACTACCCAACTGGTCCATAGTGTGGGAGAACGGAGGATGTCGCTGTAGGTTCTGGTTCTTCGGCCGGGTTTACGAAAGACGACTCCACCCCCAGCTTCTGCTTCGATGCGAGAAGCGCCTCGGGTAACGTCCAGTCCGTCTTCGTCTCGTTCCGACTGTCGAGCTCACGTCTTCGTGCCAACATCCTCGTGCGAAGCTGCTTCATCGCTTCGGTCTTCTGCCTTCTTGCCAACGTTTCCGTGCGAGACAGCTTCATCTCCGTCAGCAGCGTTTTCACCATTTCTACGATGTCCTCGAGCGAAGATTCAGGTCGACCTTCCGTCGTCGTCTTCGCAGTGGATCCAATTCTGGTTCGTTGTCTCACGATATTCATATTCATCCGGTTTTTACGCACCTAAATGGAAATATACAACAAGAGAGACCAACCGCGTGCCGTTCCACGTTCCAGAACAGTCCTCCATTATAACCCACACTATTGACTCGTTTAAACAAAACCCTTAATCGAGACGAGAATTACCAAAGCTATATTATATTACGTAAAAGGTTTTTAAGAACCTTATTTATTATTAATTAAAGTGTTTATACTCTACAGTCATGAGGACCACAACAGTCAGGATAAAGAATACAATTAATGAAATGGATACTAGAGATGGGATTTTACTTGCTGTAAAATACAATGGTGACAGTTTTGATCACATGACTTTCATAAAAGCGAAAAGCATTAAAATTATTGCTATCAAATGAATGATACCTCTGCTGTCTTCGTGTCGATTTTTGATAAATGGGACACTCTCGAAATAAGCCGCGAATGTGAAGCAATTGTCTAGAAACAAAATGCCTTCCAAAGGCCAAATATATTACGCATGTCTAGTTGAATTAGGCTTGTGTCGTGCTTGCAATGTGAAGCTTTTATATCACTGAAAGATACCGTGGAATCTCTTCCATTTATCGAAAGCTTACATCTAGTTTGCTTTTTCTTTTACATTAATTCTTTGAACATTTTTTAACATAAAAGGTCAGTTAAATAAAAACGTTAAAACACACACATAATGGTATAATGAACTAGATCAACCATTAATACCATATTTATAAACATTAGATCTCACTCGTCCATAACAATAAGTTCAAATCATTTATATTATTTAATTGCTTATGTCATATTAAACACCAAATAAACCTGTCATTATTCAAAACGCGGGAATAGTTTGGTTTTTGAAAAACGTCTTAGAATTCCCTGATGGGCTGTATATTATCTAGTGTCGCGTGTTGTTTTTGTGACGCAGCAGGGCGTCTCTGTTGCTCTTGTTTACCGTCGTGTAAAAACTCAACATCGACTAGACTGTTTTACGGGCTTATTCTATTAGTTGTCGTTATCCTATCATCGGTCTGTCTCGCTCCGGAGGTTGGAAACTTCCTTAGGCGCATACCCGCCCTCTGCCCGGATACCAATGACGACGTGTGCCATCTTCTCACTGGTTATGGTGCGGTCTATCGCTTGTGCTTCTCCCTGTCAATCGTTTTCTTTTTTCTTTCCCTGTTCATGATTGAAGTTCGATCATCTCGCGACTTTCGCTCTGCCGTGCAGAATGGATTCTGGTTCTTTAAGATCCTGGCAATAGTTGGTACCATGGTTGGCGCCTTCTACATTCGCGATCCCAACTTTCTCTATGTTTGGATGATTTTCGGGATGATTGGTGCTTCGCTATATATTCTTCTTCAACTCATTCTTCTCGTCGATTTTGCGCACAGCTGGAACGAGTTTTTAGTCGATGGCTATGAGGAGACTGGCCAGAGGTCTTATGCTTGCTGCCTAATTATGGGCACGTTTCTACTCTACAGCTCGGCTTTTGCTGCCGTCGTCTGTTTCTACATCTACTTCGCGGCTGCCCCACCTTGTCACCTCAGCAAAATGCTCGTCAGTATCAACTTAATTCTCTGCGTTGTCTTGAGCATAATCTCCGTGCTACCAGTGGTTCAGGAAAAGATTCCACGCTCCGGACTCTTACAGGTCAGTGCAATGTCTCTGCAATCATGTTCTTGTTCGGTGTATTTTCTATAGTCAAGTCCACTTAAATGCTAATTTTTACTCTTATTTGTCTGTGTCACGTAATTTACGCGCCTATACTGTTCGTACTGACGGTTGAAAGACGCCATTTTTTGCCTTTAGTCTGCCGTCATTTCTGCCTACATCATGTTTCTGACGTGGTCAGCGCTAGTTAATCTGCCCGAGATTGAGTGCAATCCCACAATGCGCACAACAAACAAGACCGTCATCATTGACGGGAAGCCCCAGGTCGTCCCAACAGCTGATCTTCGTTTCACCTGGATCACCGCCGTCTCTATCGCCATTTTGCTCATCTCCGTGGTCTATGCCTGCATCAGGACAAGCTCCCACAGTTCGGTGGGACGCCTCACGATGGCGGTGAGTTTCCGGTCGTCTAGTCTCTTGTGATACTTTAACAATTTCATGGTAGCATCGCCACATGTTGACATGACATGCCTGTCTTCATTCTGGTAAGAGGGGTGATTGCTTTGCATGCGCAATCTTTAAAACGCGTCAATTCTTACCGGTGGTATAATTCGTCAAAATAGTTCAAATAATCAGTTTACGGTTGGTTTATCCATGTTTATATCATGTTTTATATTTTTGTAATTAAGAGGTCTCGTTTATGGTTTTTCTCCAGTTAAACAATTGGCCACGCATTGTCTTTTAACTGTTGGTGAGGGACCTGGGTCGACTCCCATGTCAGGCCACCTGTAAAAATATCTTCGGGGATCTTCATTGCAAATCCCCATGAGGCCGGTTTATCCTCTAGTAGGAGAGATTTTATTGATTATCTCCGTTTGGCCCTACAGCGTTGTGCGCACTTTGTGAAACGCCTTCGTTTGGCTGTGACCACTGTTTGGTTGAAGCATCGGTCACGTGCCCCTCTTCTGGTGGGACTGCATACACGACCTTGTCCCCAATGATTGTCGCAGATATTTCATTATTCATATGGTTTGCTTTTTTGGATTATCCAGGGTGGAGTTGACACCTCGAAGGCCGACGACAACATCTCACCGGAGAAGGTGGAGAACGGCCAGACGGTGTGGGACAACGAGACCGACGGGGTGGCCTACAGCTACGCCATGTTCCACTTCATGATGTTCCTGGCCACACTCTACGTGATGATGTCTCTGACCAACTGGTACCAGCCGAACGCGGACACTGCCATGTTGTCGGCCAATTACGGCAGTTTCTGGGTCAAGGCCGCCAGCAGCTGGGTCTGCGTTGTCATCTACGTCTGGACCCTGATCGCCCCGGCCTTGTTTCCCGACCGCGATTTCACGTGAACACCTCCTCCTCGGCCCAACTGCCGGCACCGACACTATTTGTAGCACCGACTGCAAACCATCTGGCATATTTCATTTTCCGATTTTACGCACCCTATTATATTGATTTTTTCACCGAAGATTAGAGCGGCAGTGGCATGTGTCTCCATTTCTTCAATCATCTCGTTTCAAATTCGAGCGGTTTTGCAGGCTTACTTTATTTCCGTAAAGAATCCTACTATCACAATGTGATTTCAATGGGTCAGCGCTAACCTGTGCATGCTGGTGACGAAAGACAGATTTATATTTTCCGTGTCTAGCGGGCGTAAAACCACTGCAGTCGCCGATGGGTTGCCGGCTTCTCTGCATCTGCACGGCGATGTCTTATTTCGTCGCTGGAACTGGTCCGCTTTCGGGATTGGTCGAAGACACCAGTGATTAATTATTACCAATCTTCTAGTGTCTTCGACGCCCAATGGCCAATTAAAGATCAGCACTATCTGATATTTAGTATATAAACAGACAGAGGGAAGCTAGCGATCGTTGAACGGTGTCGCTCATGTTTGGTTTGGGAGCTTTTTATTTTCTGAAAAAAAATCTTCCTCATCCTCTGGCAGGATCTAGCCTCCTCAAAGAAGACTGTCTGCTAAGTCGAATATCAAATAAATCTCCTTGTATTTTTCTGACGCGCGATCTTCCATCATTCTCGCAACCGTATGTTAGGGTTGGACGAGTTGCGTGGGGGAAGACTGGTACCGTTGTCCGGAAGTTTATCTGGGTGGCACGCAGCCGCTGGAACACCTTCCTCATGCTGCCAACACGTATTTGGACTTCCGTATTTGCTTGACAATTCGGCAGGCACTCCAACGATTGACGCACGGCGCACTAAATGGACTACATCCTAGAGCGATCACATTGGGCATCCTTGGTTGAAGACTGCACAACAAACCGGGATGCAGAGACCGGAAACAAGAACGACTCACATCATACCCTTTGTTAATTCTGTTTGAATCATTTAAATAATTCTTCCAAAACCTTTTTTGCTATAAACTTCTCTTCCTAATGTAATTCATTGTTTGAATGGGCTTATTCACACTCTGAATTTGTGTCGAGTAACCACGTGTCCAAGCTTGTTCAGCCAGCCGACTAGAACAGGGCTAGTTACATTTTGGACTCGACTATAACTCGTCGTCTATTACTTCCCCATCTGGAAGTCCACTGTTAAAGTATGTTACCCTCCTTTGCTATATTATTGTTTAGTAACCGTACTCAATAATAAACTACAGAGCGTTACGCGTTTTCTTCTATAAGTTAGCACGGTGGATTCAACGACCTTTGGTGGCGCACGTTTCAAGATACGCCAGAGCAGCCAGTCGAAAAACCAGCGTCACTACACTTGATCAGTCCACGAAACACCAAGCCCTCTCTGATGCCATCCCGTCGCGTCTACTTGCGAACCCCTACGAGGAACAATCCCTTTTGCCAGCAGTTGAACCCAATCAAAAGGTTTGTGCATCAAGCCTCCCGCACCAATCACAGCGTCCATGCCATTAAAGTGGACCAGTAGCCAATTAGAAGTGCCCTACAACCCAATAGGACGAATTTGCACACCTCGTCTGTTTTTGTTCGTACAGTAATTTGATTAGTTTTGAAAGCCTGTGGCTACCACCCTTCCGACACGCAGGCAGTAGCCTTTGACGGGGACAGCTCCTGTCAGCGGATGGGAAATTTTCTTATTTCAGATAAACGGAAATAATTACAAAAAGGAAGCAAACCAGAATAAAACGTCGGGTATCGACGCGAACGTGGCATGCATTTACTAGACATACGAAATAGCGAAATCTCTGTTACCTCCAGCAGATTCAAGTAGCTGTGACCGAAATCCCGAAATAGGTAATGCATGCACTGTTAACCAAACGTGAATATAGCTGGCTCCTGCCTCGCGTTGCTGTGGTTCAGTTGACATCGGCGAAATATGCAATCAAAGCACTCTAAACGTGTAGTAATGAACAGTTAAATTGATTGTCATGTTTGATCTAGGCCGCGCGTAATAAAAATAGAGATATTCGATAGTGCTGATCTTTAATTGGCCACTGCGTCAAAGATTAGCTTTTAGGGTTTTCCATCAATTTGTTGTTGGCACAGAATGGTCCGCTTCGCAATCGGAAATTTGATTTCATTAATATATTTCGGTGCTAAAATAGTTTTCAATAATTAATACGTTAATTTCGAACGCTACTAATAACGTACAAGTACAGTGCCATTTATTGGTTTTTTTCCAAATGATACATTTAAATGTTGTCATTCGTAAGATTTCGGCACGAGAATTGATGTAATATCTACAGCTTGATGAATGGATTGATTTAATGTCCTGAAATTATATTTATTTTTGTTCGTGGGGTCCATACATCCTCGGGGTAATTTTGGGCTTGGTAGCTGACAGTGATAGAACTCGCTAAGCCGAGCATTTTAAGATACCGTGCAAGAATATTCAATTTATACCGCAGACATGGCATTCACTTTCAGGGTATTTTTGGACTTCTTAGTTGACAGGCAATTTAACCTCGCCTGCATACGTAATTATCTTATCTCACATACAATTCCTACACATTTTCAATCATGCGAAAGTGTATTCAGGCATATATTTATAGGTAGTATAATTTATTTGATAGATAGATACATGTTGGCTTTAGCATGTGATTATTGCATTAATCTGTGTATCCTTAACATAGATATAGCGCGCAATACTTGTGTATTTTTTCAAATGTGCGTCTTGGAGTTTAGAATCACTCGAACATATATACACTCCATAGTGCTGAGTGAGCATTGTGTTTCCGTGTGTGTACTGCTACTACAAATGCCCCTACTGGTCCGGTCGTATCATGACTGGTAGGAAAGTGTGTATGTTGTTTTAAAACAAATAGTGTGTCAAAATGTATGTGAATTTGTGTGCTACAACAACTATTGTGCAAGGCCTAACGATAGTGGCGTGTTCATTTGTGTTGCGCGTCCACGCCTCACAATGTCTGTGTCTTTATGTTTTTCCACTTGGAAGAATGCAGGTTTTAAGTCCGTAAGGCAACGCCTGCACATAAAAATCGTGTTGTTTGCGGTCATGGTGGTGTGCATAATAAGCATCACCAGTTTCTTGCGATGCCTGACTCGTGCATATACCGGTGTTTTGGGTCTATAAAGACAGCTGTAAGCTTCAATTGTGACGGGACATTTAGTGGTCGCTTTACAACTGTATGCGGTGGATCACTCGGCTCATGTGCCGATTAAGAGCGCAGCCAACTGTGTGAATCGTAGACTGTTTTGAATATCAACATCTTGAACGCACATTGCGGTCATGTGCTTGTCTGTCCGAGGGTCGGCTTATCAACTATCACTGCGCATAATAAGCATTTGGCTTGGGGGACTGCCAGCTAGTGTGTGGGCCTGTTGTTGTTGCTTCTTGTGCATGGGCGTGTTGTAAAGAGACATATCGGGGGTAGCAATAGGCGGGAGACTCTTCACCCTCGCGGATGTTGGCACTACAATGAAAGATCGCTCCCATCATTTTTTCTTTACTTATAATGTGAAGCGGGAACGGGTGCTCTCTGCGGGGTGAGTCGAATCCTGTGGACAATGGATGCATGCCTTCGCATGTGGCATTATCAGTTAGGTTCGGCGACGTGCGACCCGATCTGAAGACACTGTTCTTCCTGAAGTCGCGAGCGAACGCCAAGGATAACTCTTCGGTTTGGCTATCAGCGACCGCTTCCGCAAACGTCGGGTCAGTCGAATCCGTTTTCTTATTGGCCAACCCCACTGGCCCTACACTTGGAGAGTCGCTCCCGACCGTACCCTTTTCGCCTCCAGCGTTCCCTTCACGCCCGCCTCTTCCTGACCTGGCTGCCTAGAAGCTCGTCGGAAACCACGTTCAACGCCCCTTGTCGTGGCGTTGCAGCACAATCAGACAGCAGGTAATTTGAGTGCGAATGACCTTCGCATTGTACATGGCCACCACGGTGTTGTGGTCCGTGACGGCCTTCAAGGACCGACCGTAAACGTCGTCTTCAAATGTGTTGATCGGCAAGACGATTTTGAAGCACTGCCGCTCGGTTGCAGAGTAATTAAGCTCAACGGGTTTAGAGGGCGCGATGGGTTTACCATTCCTATCATGCTGGAGCACGGCTCGTGTTGCCGTATCCGAGGCGTCCGCTCTGATAATGAACACTCTCTCGAAGTCTGGCAGCGTGATGATAGGTGGGTTGCTCACGATGCATTTGAACGTTTCAAATGCTTCTTTTTGCTCCGACCCCCACATGAATGTGTCTTCTACCCCAGCAACCTATTCAGGTGCTCGGCTATGAGCGCCAATCCATCGATATGCTCTGAGTAGTAAGCGGCGAACCCGAGGATTCGTGACGCATGCCGGCCGTCTATATTGGCTTACCACCCCTGCGGATTCCGGAATAGCACGGTTCCACTCTGTGGTGGGCCTGATGTAGTTCACACTGTCCTGGTACCACCGGCACTGCGATGGCTTAACCCGTAACCCGGCTCTTTGGGGATTTGAAGGACCATTCTAACGTGTCCATCGTGCTCCTGGCGCCTCTTTGAGAACACAATGATGTCGTCAATTATGTATGCAGAAGCGAGAGTAAAGAATCAATGGCTGCTTGAAAGATTGCTGAGGCATTCGTGAGCCCGAAAGGCATAGCCCTGAAATCCAAACAGCCCCCCACGTGGTAACAAAGACGATCTTTCGGGTTTACTCCTATTTGCCGCACGCTAAGTACAGTGTTTTGAAGATGTGGAGCCACCTAGTTTCGCTAAGACATCGTGGGGATTGGGAATTGTCTATTTATCCGGGGGAAATCGCCACGTCCAACCCCCATTCCGATGGAACATTACCTGACTGGCATACGGGCAGGTACTGGGTTGAATCTGCGACCTGTAGTTGGAATTCGTCGGTGAGTTTATAGGCCGCCGATCGGTAAGTATGTCCGAAGGGCTCACCCGTGGTTGGAGTATTACGCACCACGGAATACTCCCACCCTAGCACAGGCGTGGATCGAAGAAATACTTTACCGTGCTCCCTGAGATAGCTATAACATCTGGAGGTTCACCTGGAAACTCGATTGGCTCTCCCCAATTTCGCGATTTGGCACCAAGTCCCTTGAGGCATCCAACTTCAAGGTTGCAACATGACCACCAATTTCTCTTATCAGCTCACTCAAACAAACACAATCCAAACTGTTGGGGAGGCGTTTTGGTTCACCAAGAAAACTGCTCTCTGAATTAAATTTTCATGGGCTTACCCCCATTCTAGACATGACACCCCGATTCTGAACCAGACTGTCACGCTCTGTATATTAACCGTGTCTGGCGTTAGTCTCTAGCCATGGTAACTCAAAGTCCAAGATTTGTCCCATTAAGGCCTCTATTTTCATTGGCTCATTAAGCCAAATGACGTTTTTGTATAAAAACAACATCAGATTCATCAATAGGCGAGGCTGTTCAGGTAAATTCTCAGGAAATATTTCATGATAATATATAATGACGAATATTAGAATGCCCCTCAATTGCATCTGTTTCGATTTTGTTCACTTCACTTTTTGTGATGACTTGAAACTTGTCCTTTAAAACACCGTCTCTAGAAATTCTAACTGGCCAACCCGACCCGAAAACGAAGACCTTAGTAAAATGTCGGATGTCAAAGGAGAAGTAGCAAATTAAAACGATTGTATGTAGATTGAAAGAGATATACACGTTTATAGAAGCTCGGCGATTCGTTGAATTTCCAATTGCATATATTCTAAACGTCGCTGTAATTTATGTAAATTACTTGTGGTGCATGCCTTAAGTGCTTGCTTTTTCTGAACATGTTTTACATCGATAATCATGCATAGAACTCATTATAATTATCTCTTCGGTAACGAGATCATTAATCCTCCGTGTGACACTTAAGTCAGACGACTTAAATAGCAGTCGTAGATTCACGAAAATATGTTGTCTTAAACTGCGTGTCTGTTCTGTGCTGTCTTAGGCTGTTATTCGATTTAATTACATTGTTGTGATACAAGCCAAAATAAATACTGTGTCATTTAGTTACAGATGTTACTCCTTCCAATCACAACTTGTTACTGTCGTAACATGTCAAGCTGCCATGATGATTATGTTAGGTCGTGGCACATTTTGATTGTTAATATCCTAAAAGATAAATGTGGATTCCTTCTTAATCATTTTGTAATTTATAATTCTTATTAATTTCCGTTCCATCTATCCCCATATATTCTTAATGCAATCCTTTAATAATGGTATTTGCGAGAACAAAAACTTCGCCCATTAAAATGTGCAGCAATCAAAAAAACCCAAATGGCGTTAGTGCATAGGAGAAGCAGAATACTTAATCACGAATTAACTAAATTAAAAACACGGTAAATTCGCAAGAAAGGAAAAAATTAAACCCGAAAACACACGCCTAATGGCGGTTTCTGAAAGGCAGCTCTATCTATAACGCGCGCCCAAAAATGTTCAAATTAGCTTTTACGTACATTCAACCGGAGATGGATCGACTATAATTCGGGGTGTACGAGCCATCGCAACGGCCAGACAAATGTTAAAGTATGTTATTCAAGAACCTTATGGTTTGCTATATAAATAATAGTTTTGTAAGCACGCGTGTCATCATTGCTTCCAGTTCTGAGACTCAACAAGACGCTTTGGTCATCTGAGAGACGTGTTATACCCGGTCTAGGTTTTAAATTGAAATAACTGCTACAGAGAGGGGTTAAATGAAATTTGTAATCATAACCCGTGGCAAAAGGCGCATGACATTAAGGTGTAAGAATCCACCAATAAACGGAATTACGTTTTACTAGGTTCTACGGGGTGTGCCTACATGCGCTGCTATAGAGAGGCTTTGTAATTTGTATGGATACGGTAAAGCAACGGGGTGCAACCAAATGCACTCGTATAATGATCGGCTAGTGATTGATGTGCACAAATTGTGGCGCCAGAATGTGTCTCTCCTTCCAGCGTCGTAACCAGACGCTGTGGCCAAATCATGGCATTAGTAGCCCAGATATTATCAACCCCAGAATTGCTAAGGTAAGCGAAATTAGACTTGGGGTCTCTTTGCGAAGTCAATACAACCTTTGTCAACTCCTGAGGAAACCCAAAATCGAAATCCACGCTAACAATAAATTACTAATTTCATCAATGAGGGTGCTCGTGAACTGTGCTGCTAGAACTTGCAATGATTGCTCTTTATATGAAAACATTAATAATTGGAATCCGCACCTAATAAAATGCGAAGTAGACCAGCCTCATTATTTGACCGAACACTGTTCTGTCATTCTTTTTATAATAGTTTTTATGTACAATTCAACGGAAGTCCCGAAGATTGAAATTTCGATAAAAAATATGTACTACAGGAAGTAGAAACGCGAAGTGCTTTCCGACTAATTAAAATATGCAACACAAGGTCAAATTAAATAAGGAGGATAATTTCATTCGTGAATTAATGACCACTCCATTAAAGGGTATATTTTGTCTGAAGAAGAAACGCATTCCGGTGGCAACCCCATAACTTCTATCAATAACAGCTTTTCAAAAGAATAATACCGCAATTAAAACGTCTATTTATTGGAGGTCACGCCGAACTAAATGCAGGATAACGACGAGAGCATCCTTTGCCACTCAAAGTAGATGCGAAGTGGTCCACAATCTCTTACAGAGACAATTATTTGTAGTCACCACAAATCAAATTTGCGATCTCTAGCGGGGATTGGTCGCATTTGTCTGTCAAACAAATTGGCTCTTAGTTGCCGTCCAGTGTGTTAATGCAACTTCAAAACTTGACCGCACAAGGGCAATTTGATTTATTTATAAACTAAGTATTTTAAGAAGCCACACCGAATAAAAGGTCCAATCGCGACGGGGCATTTGTTGCATTTGTCAGTCAACCGAAGTGCACATCACCCCTGTTTATCATGAAGCATTTGCAATAACCTCACTAACGCAATTAGTTAAATTGCGCAAATGAATTAATAGACAGTGTAACTACATTAAACTAGTGAGGCAGATGACGAGTATCCGAAAGCAAGTCACCGCGGATTGGGGGGTGGAGTGGGTTCTATTACAAACGCGATCATATCTGGCGGGGGGATGTACTTGCGTATCATGGCGACGTAGACAAGACAGCAGTGTAAGCGTGTTTGCGTGCTCCCATTCAAGGAGACCTTTTGGCTGGAGCTGAGTTGCCGAGGGAGGTGGTAGTGGTGGTGGGTGGGTGGGTGGGTGGGGGTGAGATGGGTGATATTAACAACTTGGAGAAACCAGCAGTTTGTTTGGAGATGGCGGGATGAATAATGGAGGTTCTTGAGGTGAGTCTAAAAATCGTTGTCCCAGCCGGATGTTTCATCGGGCGGGAGTTCATCAGATACTGGGAACTGGTCAAAATTGCTGAAATCCAGAGGCCCCGACACCTGGCAATGCAAAAGAAAGTGCGATCAGCTTTATCGCTATCCAGCCGAACGATTGCGATTCGTTAAAATCGATTTAATTGGGTGCTTTGTACTCACTTTCGGTTTGAAAGGTGATTGTAGGGTACTGTTTCGAACACCGTCCCAGTCGAAACCTTGGAAATATCTAAAATAAACAGCCTTGTGAGCAACCACCGACTTGTACCAAATAAGTAAGAACAATTTACTTTTGATTACGAATTTCTTGAATGCCCTGCCGACCCATTCCGAGTCTCTCGGTCGGATTGTTGCGACAGAGGCGTTTAATGAACTGGTAGGCCTTTACGCTGATGTTCTTATGACGACTGGGGTCATAGGCCTCGATGCCCCGGAGAGCCTTCATGTAGATTTTGATTGGCTCTGATGCCTGGAACGGTGGCCTGTTATTGGTGGAAACCAATAAAAACGTAGTGTAGAAATGAGGAAATCAAGAACGCCGCATCAAAATATCTCTGGTGAAAACACCGAGCAGATACTTACGTGCCCATGAGCAGTTCACAGGTAAGAATGCCAAGGGACCAGTAGTCGGCGGCAAAATCGTGACCCTTGTTTAGAATGACCTCTGGAGCAACGTATTCGGGGGTACCACAGAAGGTCCAGGTTTTCCTCTGGTTGTCTAAGCGTTTCGCGAAGCCAAAATCGCACTAAAGTTTTAGAAATACGGCACCAATAATAATTGCTACTTACAAGTGTAAGCAAGCCTTTAAAAGTACCGCGGCTTCTATCGTTTGATGTTGCCTAACGGGTTCAACGGGGGTACAGAGTTACTCACGAGTTTAATGTAGCCGTTTATCGTAAGGAGCATATTCTCTGGCTTCAGGTCACGATAGATTATGCTCTGGTGATGAAGATAGTCGAACGCCTCGATGACACATGCCAGGCTGAATCTCGTCAGCTTGTCGTCAAAGGTACGCCTACATAGAGATTATGGGAATTAGAATGGTAGGCGGACTAATTGTCTTTGAAAGGGAAATCGACTTATTCCTCTTTCTCTGTCTCTCTCTAGAGGAATTGCGACTGGCATGATCTCACAGGAGTAACTATTTGATAAACCCGCTTTATGAAGATAATCGGGAATATTTATACAGATGCTTCCCCAGTGCCACACAACCAGGTGCCAGTGGCCGCTGCATCATCATAATCATCATCCAGCGGCGCTCAACCAACCAACGAGGGGTGAGCCATACGAGGACCTCGGGAGGTCTGGTAAAACGGCGGATGATGCAGCAGCAGCCACCACGGCCACCAATCGCAAGCCTCAACAACAGTCACTGGGTGATTACAGGCGCACGCCGTCTTATGTTTTGATGAGTTGACACAGCAGTCGAACCCAGGGTCACTTAATAATAGTTTAGGGATGTTAACCACTAGACCATCGAGTAACAAAAGTCCATCTAACCCCGAGCATGACTCACCGATCGCGCAGAACCGTCCAGAGTTCCCCACCAGGACAAAATTCCATCAGCATATACACAAATTTGTTGTCCTTGAATGTTTTGAAGAGTCTGCATGCAAAAAAAAACAAGTTTTAACCAACCAGATTTAACTGAAAATTTGATGCTAATCGGCCGAGCTGCTAGCATGTTTGCGTAGTTTTCGAATATGCAAATGAGAAATCGTGGACCACGACCCAAAACATGTTGCTTGGGCATGACCTTGGTGGAATAGGAAATTATTAGCATATCACATCTGTTATTTATTTGACCAGCGGAGTGTTGGCAGTAAAATGAAAATAATGAAATAACTTCAGCGTCCCGGCTTAGTGTGCATTGGAAGATGGCCGTGGGGCGCTTGATGGAGAAAAATATGCTCACTTGCAAATAAACATCGAGTCAACAGCCATGAGAATTTGCTTTTCAGAATGCACGTGCTCCTGCTGTTTAGTCTCCACAATGTGGACCTTCTTCATGCGCTTCAAGGCAAACGAGAGGGTGGTGTCCGTTGCCGGTCGAACCTAAAGCGGCAGAAGATGGGCGGCATTGTGATTAGACAAAAACAGGGGTGTGCAGGTGAGTCGGGGGAGTGTGAAGGGCTGCCAGTGCCAATCTGGTGAGGGCGAAAAAGTGGAAGTTTATACGCTCTGTTCCAAGCCGAACCACTGCAGCCGACGTCGACGACGACGGCGTTGTGGCAGACATCAATGCCACAGCCGCTTGAAAATACTTCGTTTTCCTAGATCGAGCTGAACAGGGCGTGGGCGGGGTCGTTTGTTGTCGACAGACAAGCCTGCTACACTTCGGGTGGGATGCCATCTTCCCTGGAGACTTGCGGGTTATCAGCGTTTCTAGTGTGTTGACAATGTCTGAGCGAGTTGGTGGGTCTGCCTGCAAACTCAGACCAGACTATTTGTTAAAACGGCCTAGCTTCGCCGAGCGTGTGGTTTATGATCGTCTGAGGTGTTGGACATTCGGACAGTCTTGCAGGCGGGCGTCTCTGGCCTTCGACGTGTTCTCAGTGTTCTCATCCAGACCATCGTTTGGTCCATACTTAGCTTCTATGGCTTGTTGCACAGATATTTTGATTGGATGCTAATGCTGACCGGCGGATTGCTCCTCACAGCGGTTTGCAAGTAGACGCGACGCGATGGCATCGGAGAGGGCTTGGCATTTCGTGGGCTGGTGGGTGCAGCGACATTGACACGGTTGAGGTCGCAGGTTCTTCGACTAGCTGCTAAGCGTATCTTGAAGAGTGCGCGCGGCTCAGTTCTTGTTGCCGGTCTACGCGCCCCGGTATGATTTGCAGTTTCCGATCTAGGATGCCCACCCCAAGTGATCCTACTAGAATTTAGTCGAATGGGTGCGCTGTGCGACCGTCGTTGGAGTACCACGACGAAACTCTTGTAGTTCGCAAAGCGACAAATTCGCCATTTTCGCACCGCTTTCCTAGGCCGAAGTTTACGCGGATTTGGGCTAGTCGAGGGTCGGTGGTCGATCCGGTTCTGCGCTACGAATAAGACGACGTCGAGTTCGGGAATCGGTTGACTGCTTCCTGTAGCTCACCGCAGACGCCGTCGTCCTTCCCCTCGGCCGCAGCTGCCCCTTTGTGGGGCGTACACGACAATGATGGAAACGTTGAAGTGTCTGCCGCAAAGGTGGAAGTCTGGGGCCAGTCTGGGAGATATTGGTTCCAAAGAGAGAACTGCGTTGCTGATCCTGCCCTCCCATGTAGGCCAGAGCTTTCGGTCGGCCCGATATGATATCATAGGCAGTAGTTAGAATCATGATTGAGGACCTTAATATGCCGTACTCCAGAGTTAGGTAGACGCACATGGGAGAGGCAGGCGACGGTGATGCATTGGTGCCCAACAACGTCCTGACATGCCACCAGCCAATGCGGAATTTAGTGTTTGGGTTATGATGGCAGGAATTTGGCGTCGCCAGCTCCACCGGGGTATGGTGCTACGTTTTTGATGAAGATTAAAAAAGTGCTCACTAATTCAACGCGACCAAATCCACCCTGACCAATGATGGCCACTCTTTCGAGGTCAGCGTAGCAAAGATTGGCGCACGCCTCAATCTCCCGGGCGCAGACCTTTGGCATCGCTGGGACAGCGGACATCTCGGCTGGGTCCCTCTTCTCCCGTTTGCCTAGCAACTGATCCAGAGATGCTGCACCAGTGGCGTGGGTGAGTGTCACAGTGGGGTCATCCTCAACGATGGTTGCTGAAGGCGGTGGTTTCAATTGGGCGCCTCTAAAACGCATAAACAATTTCGTCATTTTCGACGAACTATAGTCATGTGGCATCGAAGATGAACGTACTCGTGAGACTGTAGATGTTCCAAGTCCACGTACTCCCGGTGTTCGAGGTCGGAAATGTTGCCCATCAATTCGAGAAAATCCCTGAAAGAAAGACGCAAACAAGCATAAGATAATTGTCGTCGACTACTTCAAATGTGAGTCTCGGCAATGTGACCTCGCAAACTCATGTCAAACTCATCGCGCGCCAAAAAAAAGTTATAGATCGATGGTGGGCTACACGACGCTGCGTATTAGTGATTCGAAGGATAGCGGACTTTCCGTCGCTGACAACCTCAGCGACGTCCACATGAACGTTGATAAAGGCTGCGAAAGCCCCAGATCAAGAGCTGCGCAATCGTCAACTTGGCAGAGTAGAAGCAGCAGCAGCAGCAGCTCTTCTGTTACGGCCACAGTTGATCTTCTTGGTGCGAAAACAGCCAGGAGAGTAGGATGGGAATTTCCAACTATTGCAGCTACAGGTGGTGGTGGTTGGGTAGGTGGTAACTCACTTTCTATAGAGACAGAGAAGTTCGACGCCGTTGGTGGAGGCTGCGTAAATGTTGGCGGTTCGACGACCCTCGCCCAGTAGGGCCTTCTCACCAAAGTACTCGCCGTCAGTCATCCGACGAATCTCGATTTCGTTATGTATGCCGTCTTTTCCAACCACCTTCATGGTAACACGGACCTAGAGGCAAAATACGGAGACGCCAAAGACTGAAACACTCAACAACAGGTATTATAGTTGTTATTGACTAATATCGGTCGATTGTTTGTTTTTTTACAATCGAAAGCGCGGGGTGGGTAGTTTCTTTCGACAAAGCATTGCTGGGCAAAAATGGTCAATATTTGCCTCGATAATGAGAAAGAGAGTAATCAGGCCACATGAGCTTCGTGGACGCAAAAGTCGTCATTTGGAAGATTTCGCGAGGTGGTTACACACTGCCACCTTGAATCAACCAATCAAAACCGGGCAGTTGTGGGCATGAAAGAAATCATGTGGCAGTGGGCTGATTGGATTTTACCTCTCCAGACTGGATTATGAAGAAGCTGTCGGCCTGTTCACCCTGGCGTATGATGCATTCGCCGGCAGGGTGGAACTGGCCCTCCAGGACGTCTGCGATTCGCTGAAGCTGGTTATCTTCAAGGTTCTTCAGGAGAGGAACACTAAAAACCACGACACACAATGACATAGACGACAGCGAGGCGCTCTTAATCCTTCTGGGTCATCTGGGGCAGCGCGCCCATTGGAGGACCGGTTGTCTAGGCTATGAGGAATATACGGTTCTGTAGGTTTTCCCAAACATCGGGTTTCCTATTTCCTCAAGAGAAGGCAAATCGTTTGCAGCAATGAAACCTGACCTGATAGCAGATCGGGTTACCAAAGTAGTTTAATCGTCGCCAAATCTTGAAAATTATCAATAATTTTAGTCGCCTCCAATTTATTGTGTCGCATACCTACGGAACAAAACTTGACAGTAACTCGATTATCTACTGTATCTTATCAAGGCCGGTTTTCACCATGATGAGGAACTTCTAGAAAATTGCCAATCATTTTAGTCGCCTCATATTTATTGTGTCGCATAACCACGGAACAAACCTAGACAAGAACTTGACTCTCTCCTGCATCTTATCAAGGCCCGTTTTCATCATGATGAACTGGAAGATGCTGCGTTCCAGGACCCATATATGCGCCGCCCTGACGGCTGTTGGGGAAAGAGAAGTGACAGGTGATTAGTGGTGGTGGTGGTGGTCGTGTTGGCAAGTAGAAAAAATAAGAAGAAGGTAGTCGCCAGACATTGTTGAGACGATTCTGTACGACGACGATGAATGCTTTATAGATAAATTCAATATTGCTAAACCACACTGGACCCATTAGAGCGGTGCCTGTACATGGGCTTTAATATTTTATAAAATTTAACACCGACAAGATGCTGTAAAACAGCGGAATTCTACAAGTGCCGCTATTCACCAATGTGTCATGTATGGACAAAATTCTCACAAAATCAGACGTCTCTTACCCTTGATAGAAGCAGTTCTCTTGCAGTTGTAGAGCAGGGCCAATTCACCGAAGCAATTTCCTGGACCCATTGTGCAGTGGTACTTGCCGTTTTTCCAGACTTCGTATTCACCCTCTGAAAGGAAAAGACAACCATTTCTTGCCACCTCAACTACATCAACGCGAAAAAACTGGAACAATCCCCGTTTCGGGGGTTCAATTTGGCGTGTGTGTGTGTGTGTTTTCTCCCCCTGAATAGGCGAATTTCGGTCAACAGTAAACGATAATATAGAAACGGGCCGGTTTCTCGTAACCGGGCTCCTTTTTCATTAGCTCAAAAAATCCGACCGGATAGGGAATTAAATGGGACGAATACCCCGCCTTAGCGTTGGAAGAAGAGATGTACTCTGAGACAGACCATAACAGAGGGGATTGTAGGGGTCAACTAATATCCGAAACGCGAAGAGTGAGTAGCTAGCGAATTGGCGATCATTGATGGCCTATGGGATTGAAGACATGGATAACCGACTAGAAAATAAGATTATTTTAAAAAGCTATTCGGAGGCCCCAAAAGTCAGAACATCGCACTCCAGTGAACAGTTTACTAGGGAGGGGATAACGCGGAAACCCACGAAGACCTTGACGCGGTTTAAGCGCGACAATTAACTCGATTTGGTAAGTTCTTATTGGCTCTCAGGCGGCCTGGTGTTTTGGGTGACTATGGAGCCCCGTGTCGCGTTTCTACGGAGTGCAGATGCTTTGCTGGGATACGAGACGTTGATAACTTTATAAACGGTGCCGGGGGGATGGATGCCGTGGTACAGGGAAGGTTGAGTTAGTCAAACACCTCCAAGGGATGAGAACAAATAAAGGGGCATGGTTGCTCGCGGACCATTCCTGGATGGTTTGGTCCACGTTAAATCTCGCCGTTTCCGTTCCCTAATTCACGGCGTTACAAGAAAGACATGAGAAATGCGCTTACCTTGAGCACCCAACATTTAAATCCACACATCACCCTTACATCGTCTTTCTTTAATTCGAAAAGATCGTCCCAAAACAATAGGAATCCCAAAATGCCTAACGACTACCTAAAGTTTTGTGAATTCGGATTTTCAGCTTTGACTGAAATCAAATCAAAAAAGAGAGCGCGACTCCTTCGACTTGACGACGAAATGCGGGTTTGTTTGTCAGCATTAGAGCCACGTTTCAACCTTATTTGCTCTCGAAAGCAAGCCCACCCATCGCATTAAAAATATACACGTTGAAAATAAATGTTAACCAAAATTCTTTTTTACTTAAGGTGTGTCGCGAAACCTTTCAGATATCCCAAGTGTGTCGCGAGTGAAAAAGTTAGAGAAACACTGACCTAAACCCTTGATTCCATTAGCTAAATTCTCTCGTGGTTTTGTTATCCGTGACATAATTACAGTTTAAATCACTCACACAAACCCAAATGCCAGAACAGTGACATGATTAATTTACTTCAAATTTCAACACTACAGAGAACAGACTGTCTTTAATAACAGCCATAGAAGACAGTAACCTCGAGGATCAATAAAATACACGCAAAGGAGGACCCATGAAATGGTTTCCCTCTTTTCTATTCGCCACAAAAGGACGAAATCTCCGCGGGGAGAATTGACAATTGGGCGATCAAACCTCAGAAAACCCAAGCGAGGTAAAATAAAGTAGAAATTATTCACGAACCCGCAGCCACATAGAGATGGTGACCATCTTCGCCTTCTCTGATGATATAGCAGCCCTCGACGATGCTGTGTTCGTACATACAGGAAACGATCTCCTGCAGTTGGACAGCGTCGAGGTTCTTCAGGATTTCGTTGTTTCTGAGGGCGTTTCTAATCTCCTGGCGGGATCTGGGTAAAAGAAACATAAAAGAATCTGCACGTCCGACTTTACGTGAGGTGAAGCTGAATGTGATTTGACACTAGGGAGCGCTTATGCGTTGGCACCCAAGAACACCATCTATGCGCGAGACGAACGTGTATCTGAGTGCGCAGTCGATGCATCCCTTCCAACAATAGCATTGGGGCAGACCTTGGAGTGAACGCGTTCTTGGCGATTAAGCCATTGGCGACGTTGCTTGTCAGGTCACAACCACCACTACCACCTACACCTACACCCACTTACTTGGCGTCCTTGTCGTAGTACTTCATCTGAACGGGAACAACAGACTGAGCAACTGTGGGTTCAGCGGAGACACCAAGCCTCTTGGAGGGAAATAGGTTCTTCTTTGAGGGGATAAGGGGAGACAATGTGTCATCGGGGGGAGATGATGCCCGATTCGCGGTGTTGTGGGAGGTTGTGGAGGTCTTGTCGCCTGCATCAACTCTGGGCTCATCGTGGTGGTTTAGGTCGCAGTCCGAGTTCGCTGAATTGGGTTTTAAGGAGGAGGCACGGAGAAAGTGGTCCAGTATGGCTGGCGGATTCTGGGGGAAGGCGTGAAACAAACGGCCATTGTAATGCAAGGACCACTCAAGAGCATGGTAGGCTTATAGGAGTGGCTTCGTAAGTGATACTTCGTCACTTGACTGGCAGTTCCCAGACTTGGAGATTTGCATTCGTTGACGCTCCTAACCGATGGTTGGGAAGAGATGAGTGGCGGCCTACCTTTTGCCATACGTCGCACTCGGAGATGTGCTGCTGCAACACAGAGCTCAGTTTGTCCACCTCCGAGAGGAGCTCATCCAGTCGACGATCCTTGTCCTGAATTACCGTCTTCAGTTCCGCCAGTTGCGTCGTCAGTCGGGAGTGGTCCATCGCGGTGATTTTCAACTCGTCGGGATCGTCTGGGGTTGGTGGAGGTTGTCTGGGGTCAATGTGGGGATTACCGCAACCGTCAGACACGCGGAAAGGTGTGCAGGGTGTTGCGGCGCTCATGGAAACCTGACTGGAGGACACTCCGTTCGGCCTGATGTGCCGACCCTACAAATAGGCAATACGGACACATAACAAAACAATCTCCAGCATGTTACCGGTGTGCCAACACGTTATTGCGGAATGTGTGTCGTGAGAGAGAGTGAGAGAGTGAGAGACAGAGAGTGAGAGAGAGTGAGAGAGACGTACCTCTATATCAACCTTCACAGACGTCTGTTGGGGTAGTTTTGCGCTCCCAGCACGTCCGCAAGCAAGAATATTGCTGCTATGAGCCAATCAAATGACAGCCTAACTATGGTATGACGTTGATTCGCTGGCCATTGGCCAATGAAACTGTACGCGCGCACACACACACTGACCTTAAGATCTGAACTAATTTAAAACGTCCGGCTCAGGCCCACTAACGTTAAATGTCCGGTGAATCATTAAACGAAGATTGCTTAAATTTAGTCGAAAATATATCCACATATGAACAATAGATAAAGACGAAACCATTCGAAAAAAAATGTCCGCCGTCAATACAAATGCGTGACTATTCATTATTGGGGAGGGGAACGGTGGTGGTTTATGATGATCTGAGAGACGCATGCAATTTGGCATCATACAGCCGCGTTTCCACAGCTTCGGGAAAATGGCGGGATTGAAAGTCTTTGGGGCTGTCGCGTGACTTACTTTTCAGCTGAGTGGATAATGTGGATGAAAAGCTGTTTTGGGCATGTTTATTGACACCTTTATCGGTCTTCGTGTCCTGGTCCAAAAATCGATTTTCATGTCGTTAGCCGAGTCTTCGGTGATGTCGTTAATGGCGATACCAAAGAGCCGTGGGCGATAGTAGTTTAGATCTCCCTCTTTCATTTGTCTTTCGACTCCCTTGTGATACGAAGCAATTAGGTGGCGACATGGTCGAAACATGACGCAATAATTCCCCAAAAGGGTGGAGCAAATTGCGTGATGCCCAGAGGGTATATTAACATCGCGAAGGTATGTAGAACGGCTAGGTAATGCGATTCCAAAAACCCGCGTCATACATGTGTAACAATATGGTTTAAGGTACAATGAGGGGAACCGTCGTGTCGTTATCGAGCGAGGCGGTAAGTGGCCCCCCCAGTGAGGTGAAAAGGGAAAGGAAGGCGACTGTTGCGTTAAATTAATTGCCCGCGGAAGTCGCATATACCAAATTGGTCACAGACAAAACAGAGGCATTTTGATAGGCGGAAGGAAAATGGGTTAGCATCAACTGACACGCCACGTCTCTCCCCTAAAGTGCATTCAACGGGAAGCGGAAACTATCCATAGGGTGGGGTGGGGTGGGTTGGGTAACAACGGCCTTTTCCATAACAACTTCACAGAGGGTACGAGATAAATTGTTGCAGTCGGAAAGAGTCCCCATAATCCCTTTACCCTTATAGGAAGGGCGTGGCTTTCTATGCGACCGGAATCGAAACAGTGAACACGTTTGCTGCTTATTCGGAGATGCGGAATATTCAATTAGCCGTCTTCCCTAAATTTCGGCAAATAGGCTCCCTTGTATCAAATTAATCAATATAACGGTATTCGTGGACGCCTGCATCATTACCCTGTATACTCAAACGTATAAGCTTCTCAAGAGCACTACCTAGATGATAGGCCCACTGCCAGCATCTGGATGGAGCCGGCGGACAACATTTGGGTTTCTTTTGTCTCAGACTTTTTTAAGCACTCCTTATGGGGTCTATGGTTCTTCTTGCTTGCCACAAATACAAAAATGATAATTAGAAATGGCCTACACTTCGTACTGAACGTCCGATTTATTAAATAGTGTACAACTTTCCAGAATCTATTTTATTGAACGATTTTAAAACATGGCCCTACATGACAGCTTCTTTTAGCCTGCCCTCCTTCAAAACTGGTCAACCTATTGGCATCAATGGAAGAAACGATTGTCCGGAAACAAAAAACACAATGCAGCGCGAAAATGCGGAGGTGTTCCTTAAAAAAACTCAATTTCTAACGTTAGGATGGAAAAGAACACTGCAAGACGCAACAGTCACATTATAAATCAATTTTGGGTCCCGTTTAACTGGAGACTGAAGCAACAGAGAATAGGAAATTACATCACACAAAGTCGAAAATGAAATTAGTGCTCCCATTTGAACAAACAGTGACGTGATGAACAGAAAATGACCGCATTTTCCCGATCGTATACAGCCGCTATTGTGGCGTTACCTTCACATACAAGGATGGGAATGGGTGGGAACAGTTGGGAAAATGGTTATGTTCGATGATAGAGACAACTCGCGAGAAGTCGAAAAGGAAATTAGTTTAAAGTTCACGTAAGCCTTTAAAAGGAACGTTTATAGCACAAATAAGTTCTTAACCAAACGGAGAGCACCCATTTCGATTACACGGAAAAATACAGTCCATAGTGGGCTTGCTCCTGGATGACTGAAGCGTGGATCATTGTGCGTGCGTGCTATGAAACCGGTTGTAGGAATGCAAAATGGTGTGATGAAATAGCCACGTCGGTTTGGCTCGGTGCGTTATTTGACAGGCCACCCGTAGGTGTGGTTCATGCGAGAAATATCTGGCACATGTTGTCAAAATCAAGAAGAACTTCTGATCTATTAGGTTAGGGAAAGTTGTGTCGTTTAGTAAGTAGCACATGGATTTATCCGCATCGAGGGTCGTTAGAAAGCATTCCGATCATCATATAAAACCATTGTGAGCAGTTAAATAAGTATACGGACATTGGTTCAAATATTATTCAGGTAACTTAAACTTGTAGCACCGTTAGCATGAAGAAATTCGCGTAAGACATCCAAGAATCGTGCATGCGGAGCAAACAAAAGTGAAAAGCGGTGATGGGAGAAGAAAAAAAAGTGTGCGCCGTTTGAAAGGGCCGTTGTGAACGCTGGGACATACCAAGCTTGGTCTACATTTTAGACTCTAAAATGAATGAATGGATGAATTTGCGTTTAAGACTGAAACTAGCACGGGAAGACCCCATACATCAATGGTGAAGTGGTGGACTGTTGAGGTGATCAGGGAAATCCCACTCTTCCACATTTGCACCGATTTCATCAGCCTTGGACAACAAAACGGCTTGTGGATTTGTTCTAAAATACACCGTTTTGGTGCGACGCTAATGAAATGAGAATAAATTAATGAAGTGAAATGCAATGTTCTTGGAATCTTGTTCGCCATAAAAGTGCGTCGTTTTGGTCCGCTTGGCTACTTGAGATACACGGTGTATATCGTTTCATCACCAGAAATGTCAGACTGCAAATTACAGGGAATTGGACCACAACGCATTAAGAACGCTGGCAAAGAGTTGTAACAAACGAAGGTACTTGTACGATGAAATCAATTTTAAAATAAAATGACAACTACCTTTGTTTTAAAAAAGGACCAACACTCGTTTACACCAAATAAAAAGTAGATTTTGGTCGCGGAGATTACGAGGGAGCGTTTGAAGCACGGATAAAGTCGAAACATGTCGCATTTTTTGGGGCAAAAACATTAATTTAATGGGCATGCTGAATTTAACGTTGAATTGCTACTTCTAACAACCAATTGCTGACATGTTGAGTTGAACGTTGCAGCAAAAAGGAGAGCTTACGAGTCTTGAGAAGAAATCCATGCGGCCAGGAGACCCTAGTGATAATGAAATGAGTCACATTTGCGACAGACATTTCTTGCACAGACCAGTGGCACACGAGTGTGCCAATGTCACGCTGCTATTGGCTGGATTTACTGTGGATACACGCGTGCACCCGTGAAACGCCAATCCAAATGCCAGGATAGGTGTGCGCTCTCCAAATATTGTTTTAAGTATTCTCACAGGTACTGTATGCTGTATTGGTGATTGGGTGCGAAGCCGATTGGGCGTTCAGGTACTCGTACACAATAAGCGGACTACCATGCTTTTATAAAGCTATAGCCTAAAAATTACCACAAGGTCGCATTGGTGAAGGGGAAATGTATATCAAGGCAAAGGAATTTTATTCACCGCTAAGTTAATGCAAATAGCCCGGATTGGTTATTAGCTCGGGGGATATTAGTGAGTGACCTCCAGGTCAGGCGGGTGCTGCGGTGTGAGCCTGTAGCCCAGCGACAACTTAGTAGGCTGACGAGTGGCGAGCGGAAACGGGTTTCAGCATCAGCCGGAATCTAACAACCAGCGTGTGGCAGCCCCTGGATGTCGGTTAAGTGTGGTGAAGAGGTTGCGGCGGCAACTTTCACCTCTTCGTGTGGCATTGAGGACTACGCAACCTGTAAAATAGCCCCAGGATACGTCATGGATAGAACATTTGCACACTTCACGTAGCGGAAGTCGGGTAGAATTCTCAGAGATTTTCAACGCCTCTCAAAAGGACCGCTCAACCAACAATGAATTCTCTGATTTGCTTCGAAAAAGAAGCATTTCAGCCGAGCACAGAGACAGACCGACAACCAAATTTATTTCCTTAGTGTTGCCTATCTTAACAGCGATCAGTTTTCTGATGATTTCCCCATGTTTTTCACCATTTTCTCACCACCATTGCCGATGATTAAAGCAATCCCGGCCTCACCGGATACGTACGCACATAGAAGTTCTTTTGTTGCTATTACAGTCAAATATGTCCGAAGGCTCAGGTGAAATCGTTTCCGCGAGGCAAATGAATAAGATTAAACATATGCGATTGAATGGATGGAGGCAGAGCGGTAGGGATTATGAGGAAGCTGACGACGACTGTTTTTCGTATTGTGGTTTGTTGGGGAACCATTCGTGTCTTCAGGCAAACTGTTTGTCCTTTTATATTCTATCAATTATATAGCGTTTTGTGTTCAGGTTTTGCACCTCCCTTTTTGTCAACGTGTCTCAGGTTACGCCATGTCCCTAATTGATTCTATACCGATTACTGAACTGTACCATAAACACCCTCACAACATAACTTCAAATGCGTCTTTAAACAAAATGTGTCTTGACCCATTTACACGCCTCGCGTCTTTTCACTGACTTCTGGTTTGCGGGGTAATTGCTCATTCGGCTCAAAACAGGTGACCAATTGCTGAAGAATCTATACGTTATTGTGGCCCGGGGAAAGGCATCTGAGACTAGTTGGCGAACGTTGGTCCACTGGATTGTTGTGTCAGGTTTTTGATTCGCGTCTAAAGGTTGGTGATCAGGCGAAGGTGACCCGAGATATGTGCATTAAAGGTTGGTCTGGGGGCTAATAAGGTGCGAGTTATGAAGTACCTAATATTTTGAATTGCCTGCTGTTCATCAACACTTCCTAACATTCACGTGAACCTGCAGGTACTTCATTACTTCTCCCATCTTCAACTTATGAGTCACTTTTGATTACGCTGAAAGTCCGAGGGAGTTGGGTATCACTGACAGCTGGGCTGGCCGCTCAACCAACCAGGACTTCCCAAGCCGGTTAAAGAACGCACATTAGCCGAAACAAAACAAAAAAACACTCGCATGACTCAGCAAAAACACGTGCCTCACGCTCGGCTGGGGAATTCGTGCATTGTGTGCCCATGTTTTTTTCGATAAGAAAATCTGTCTGTGGCGGTCGTGTCGGTGTTTTCATGTTAGTAGAGGCTGCTGTATGTTGACTGTTCTTCCTGTGGTTTGTGTTGGGTTATCTAACTCAACTGTGTATTTTTAACTCCATTACGTTGTTTCCGTTTTGCCACCTAAATATTTTGGGCCTGCCTATGAAAGGAGAGCCCTGGGTTGATGGGCATTTGAAGAAGCTCACTATCGGCATCTGAATTACCTTCTAGTGTGATTGGAGGAATCTCGCTGTTTGACAGACATTCGAAATTCGGCAAATTCACTGGAAGCAATTGAGATCTGTTCCCTTTTGTTTGTGTGTACAAGACATTTCCAGCAATTTCACGCTGTACCAAGAAGGCTAAGGGCGTTGCCAATGTGTGCATTTAAGAAGGGGTCGTATAAAAAAGGTCTAAAGTAACAGCGATTAATATAATCAAATTAAAAATAACTAAATGCCAATTTTATAATGCATCGGTTACTAGCTTGGGATTCGGATTGAGCGCATGTTTACGGAGTCGAGACTGTCAGCGAACTTTCTTATTCTGGTCCTTGGAGAGATATATTTTGCAGCAGGGAGCCTTCTCTCCGCAAAGAGTTTTGTTTTAATCAACACATCAGTTCACATCATCAGAAAGTTCCTAAGCCACAAACATATGCCGAAATTCGTTCATATACACAGTGACCACAGATAATAGTGAATCATGCAGCAGATTGCAGAGAAAAAGCCATAATTGATTTGCCGTGCTAATGCACCAAAGGCCGCGCGAAATTTAAACCAAAACGCGGGATTCTTTTAAAATAATAAATACCAAAATATACAAAACGCCCTACAATTGCAAAGCCGATGTCAGTTAAAAATCGCACTTATCACAATAATTTAGCACCAGTTACTTACCTGTTGCACATTTCCCATTTTACTGATGTTTTCGTTGGCTTCACTGGAATTTTGGTTTGACTGACAATCCCTTGTGTTGTGTGAGGGAGGCAATGCCGTGGTACGTTTAAATAATCCGCGATAGTGGTTGTGCCGACGATGTTTCTTGCCGTGTTCAGGTTGTCCTAATGGATCAATAAAACAAAATCCAAAATCGTACCCTCAAAACGCGACGCTTCGTTGTCTGAGGGCCGAAATAGGCGCAGAAAGTTGTCTCGCGTCTTATTGGATTTCGAGTGCTGTTGCATTTTGAGGTGTGATTGGTCAAAGGAAACTACAAAAATACGAAGATGTAACTGGCTAAGCTCAGGGTCGCCCATGATGACGTGTGGGCCATACAGCCAATAGGAATGCACCAATGTTTCGCTACTTATGAAAACGGACACTACGTTGTTTGCTTGTCCGAGTTTGTGGTTGCGTTTATATTTTTGGAATTAATTAACATGATACCGTTTTTTCTGGTAGTCTTTTTCGAGTCTTAACTGTTGTTGAATCACCGATATATGATAACACATTGGTTTAACTGTTCTTCTGCAACAAAAAGTGCATTCGTTTTCGCGAATCAGTACTGGAATATCTCCCATTTATCCGAACCTTGTCGCTTGGCTTATCAACATGAAACGATGAGAAACATTTCATGTTAACAATGCCTGAGTCAACCTTTTCGCGACCCTTGGGACTCTACGCCCTGTCAATAGTTGCGAAACGCTGTGAATGTGAAAAGAAGGTTTGAAATATGTGTTGATCAACCGATAAAATCCGTTGATAAACATTTATCTGTTGGCGAATTGAAAATTTCCGAACCGAACGTAACCACGGAAAATTAGCGGGCCGTTGAAACCTTATTAATCCGCGTCTTTAGCAGTGGCGTCTGGCAACATGCCATTACGCTTACAGAGTATAAAACGACTACAAATAAGCCTGTTCATGTAATCACTGGCTTGGTGCCTTGAGTTCGTTTGCTGGCGGTTATCGAAAGAACGAACTTGTATCGGTGACTGTCCGTCCGAGAGATAGAAAATTAAATTTTGGATGTTTGTCATGTAGGTGTTTGTGAGGTTTTCTGATAACGCAATTAATATTTGCCTCTGTAGTCTTGTTAGGTAGAAATGGTGTGTAGACGCAAGTGACTATTTATTCTCTAGGTAATTCCTCATGGACAAAGATAGTTGCACGGGACCCTAGGGTCGGGGAGTGGAATAGAACCTCTTCATTTAACTCTCGAGGTCATTTATCTGGTGCGTGCATGCAGCAACAGCGGCCAAACACACACCGGTAAACCGCTTGTCAGGTTGACTGAATCAGGGACCAGCCGGTTCTGTTCTACCAACTGGATCCCTGCTTCGTAACAGGACGCACATGATTGTGTAAAGGCTGGAGGCGGCCCCTCGATTCGGGTCGTCATCTGTTCTTCAGCATAAACGACGAACGGAACTCTTCCACCACACTCTCCAACTATTAACTCAATGGAACAGCGAAATAATTACACCAGACAAATTAAAACACCATTCTCACTCCAAGCTCCTCTAATATTGCAATTGATTTCATTTTGTGGTACCTATGCTTATAACAGTACACAAAACCTCTTCAATAAAGGCGCATCTGTGTAAATTCTTCTTGAAACAAAACATAACCATCGCTTGTGGAAAAAACAGAAGCTTATTAACTGTTCTACGGGGGAATTTTTGTTGGTGGGAATATAAGATCTCTTATAAGTGTTACAGTTTGAAAATAAAGTGTCTTCTTGAACTCTACGCGCAAATCCTCTTACCAACCACGAGAGAGCAAATAGGAAGTCTAATTATAACAAATTGTAATATTTTGCGAAAATCGATGCCCCGTTAATTGCAATCACAGAAAGTGTGTCCCCATTGCAGGATTATTTTGGTACATAATTCTTAAAATACCATTTCTGTTACTCGATGGCAGTTCAATTGGTTTTGAGGACTGGTTGGTAGATAATTAAGTGAATACTGCGTTGACGTTAACATATACAATGTAGCGAAGTAGGCAGATTGAAAGTGAGGGAATTGACAGTTGATTATGAAGTCTAACTTTTAAATTTAATTAGCCAAAGGAGAGCAAGTCATGATCATATGTTTCGTGAAATTGGTTTCATCGATGGCATTGGCATGAGAATAAATTGTGCAAACATATTTTCAGTTTGATTTTACTAAATTGTTTTTTTTATGTTATCGAAATCGTATATAGTATTTCATCTGAGAAATTGGGCAAGATAATTCTAGCATCATTCCATCTCTGTAAATGAGATACCGGGTCTTTAAGTTTGAATAATTTTACTTTTATCTACACTCAAATACACAATATTGCGTCACAATATGACCAAAAAATGCACATTCTATTGTGTTCGAGAATTAATTTTGTTGTACTTATTTTTTAAAGTAGAGTTTCTTTGGGCGGATACAATCCAAAGAAAATATGGATCAGACGTTGCAAACTTGCTTAGGTAACCAAGACAGTATTATTTTGCACAAAAAATGTGATGTTTTCTAGAACCAACAAACGAAAAGCATACACAGTTCGGTTGTTTGTTATTTGAGCATTTATTATTATGAGCTCTGTTTTTACATCAAAAACGCCAGTTGATAAATAGAAAAATGTACCGTTCTGACCCGATCTGAACTGTTTTATGTATAGTGCGTACGTGTTTCGGACTGAACAAAGCGACAGCCGCTTTTAACCCTGACCTGATATATCAAAATTTAATTTTGTAAATACCGAATGACGAACGACAATAGGGATACCTCCGTGGGTTCGTCGTATATCCATCTCTCTATTCCAATTTACAATAGAAAATTATGATTAAAGTTACATGATTGTAATGTATCTATATTAATCGTTGCAACATAAATGGCAATCAACAATCGATGTTCTGCTGTGCGCTGTTTGGTCGACGAAAATGGCCTATGTAGGTGGGGTTAGGGTGTTGGTTGGAATGTTTTTATGAACTGCCACAGCCCTGGAATCTAGCCCTTCGCGTTCTGTATTAAACCATTCTGATTTTGGTCGCGCTCATAGTCTAATTTTTGTATTCTCTGGTACATCCTAAACATGGTTGTAAAATTGGAAAAACATCTCAAACCTTTACTAGTGCCGTTTGGTATTTATAAATATTTCAAGGCAATCGATATGAGACTGCTAACCTTTACAAGATGACCTGCGCAAACGAATGCAGAAAATAATCGATTTTAATTCAGTCTGGCAGAAAGCGATTTTAGGAAAATGTTAAAACCCCTTCGTGGGGAACACGATAGCAGACTTTGCGCATGCCTGCAAAAACAAACTATTATGAAAGCAATTCAAAACGCCGGCGGATTAAAAGACGAAACAATCAAATACTGAAAACAATGATGAATAATAAGTCAATGTCAATGGAAACGATCCAGCGTCGAATTCCCTTAACCGCAGACTCAAATTCTATTTTTTGTCGAATGCTGGAAGTTGATTTTAACCATCCAAAGAATTGCTATTTTGTTGGTATAATGATGAATAATCTGGACAAATAAGGAATGACCGAATTTCGATATGCCGCCGTTCTTGGTGGTATCGAACAGTAAAGCCTAAGCATTGGTCGAAGAGATTTACACTTCGATAAACTTGAATAGAGGGGATGGGAGGGGTCACTTAAAATACGAGCAGCGATTAGTGAACAACTATTGAAGTGGCGTTGAACGATGATTTCTTGAATAGAGAGAATAGGCAAACCACTAGAAAACTAGATTATTAAAAAAAAGTCTATGAAAGGTTAAAATGGCCGGGGAAAATTACTGGAGAACAATATACAATAAGGGGAATTATACAGGCATGGACAAAGGTTTTTATATGGCTAGAGCTTAAGCCAAGTCTCCTGAACCGACGAACTAGGAAGCAGAGGCGACGGCATTTACTAAAGACATGATCACTTCATGATAACCGACTGTTAAAAATAACGCCGAGGAATTTCGATTTTGAACTCGAAGCGAAATTATGGAGTGAAGGGATTTCGGGAGTGTCAACAGCGGCTGTCAGGGAAAATGTAATATAGACGCATTTTGATGCATTCAGCAAAAGACCATTCTCCGAAGACCACTCGAGTACCTCAGTGGCTGCCTGCCCGAGCTGTTAAGAATCACCATCCGTCTTGCACGATATCGTCCAACCAATAGAATGCTGGGTTTTAATTTTGTTAGTATTTATGCCAAAAAACGTGCTGGCAGTACTCAAAAGACTCTGTCTCATTTTGCGTGGGGTTGTCAGTGAAATACAAGTAATTTCATGGCCCACACACACCATTCTGCTCTCTAAATTGTCTATTTCTGATCGTAAACATCCATATAATTTTTGAACACAATTAATTTTTGTATCTTGCTTATTTGTTTGTGCAAAATGTTAGGTCGCATGTGCTCTGCTTCCCTATCTTGTCGCAAGTAAAAGGATCGAAGAAGATGATCATAATAATAATCGCTGTATTAAGGTCACGACGCCCTAAACGTTCAGCTTAAACAAATTCTTTATCGGAAAACTATATTTTTCCTGCTTCACCTTCTCGGGTGAAAGTAAATATCGGGAAACGTAAGGAATGCCGGAATTACAATATGCCGCCCTTCTTGTGGTGATTGAACGGCATTGCCTTCGCATTGGTCAAAGAGATTTCCTCATTAGACAAACTTTAATAGAGGGGATGAGTTTGGTCACCTACTATACGACGGGCGGTGAGATGTTTTTTAAAAAGCCAGTGGAGAGTTAAACGTGAGAACATTACGGGTTTACAGCATATTATAAGGGGAATTATACTGCCATAGACGAAGGTATTGATGCGGTTAGAGCCTACTGCGTGTCGTCTTAAACAGTGAACTAAGAAACAGACACGACGAAGTTTACGGAAGTCTCCATCCGCATGATCACTTCAAGATAACGTCCAGGCATTTTTATTTTTCACTCGATCGCCTGGGTGTCAACATCTGCTCCCATTGAAAACGAAATGGAGACACATTTTGATACGTTCAGCCGAAGGCCATTCTCTGAAGACCACTCGGGAACATTAATTCTATTGAGAATCATCATTCGTCTGACAGTCATTGCATAAATTCGGGCTGAGGCCAACACCATTAGGGGACCGAAAATTAGACGTGTATTGTTGAAAAGGATACAGAGAACGCATTGGGCAAGGAGGAATAGAAGAAATTACTTCAAGCTACCACTGATCTCCTGGCACAGATTGATAAGACGCAAATTAATTGATAAATTAATTCCCATCTCGACGAAAATTTATTCTCAGCGCCCGTAGAAACGCTTGAATGGGTTCTGTAGGAAAATAAGACCTTACTTTTGATGGGATTCCGAAAAAGAAGCTAGGTGGCTTGGCTGAAGTGAGGTTTCAAGGTAAGAAACTAAATTTTGTACTTTATTTTGTAAATACGTTTATCTACCTGACATAATTCATTCGACAGAGGTAGCCACCGTTTTTTTAACGTGTGACAAATAAATTTGGAATGCAAATCAGTTTTTCGACACTGCGGATTAACGAGTGCACGAGAGATTGTAGTGTGCTGGTGATGTGTTTGGTGGGTTCTTGCTTGCTCGATCTTTGTAGACCACACGACGCTTATTCATTGCATGCCTGGACTGTTGGGTCGAAAATCAATCGATTTTGCAGCGACTGCTACCACAGGTGCTTTAAATTGGGCGGACTTAAAACGACCAATCAGAGAGCTTGGTGAAAATGAGCTACAAAACCGAACTTGTTTGTTTTAACCAACCCGAAAAAATACAGTTTAGTTTAGCTAGACTGTCTATTCCGTATGAGATGCCTGTTCCGCTGACACCAGGTGTATTATTGCATGAAACAGATACATTGGTACAAACTCCCGCGGTAGATTGAAGAAACCTCCTTTCTTTGGGTGACATTCAAATTAGAAAGAATTAAATAATGTATAGTTATAATTGCTCTTTTGATGATGAAATCGCAGGTGATGGCGTCGTTTGAATGCGTGACACTGGCTTAAAGGGCGTGATATTTGCACGCCCCAATGGATGACAATAAATGATTTGTAACCACGGATGGTGTGCAAGAGCACATAAAATTGTGCAAATACTAGAGGTGCCCCCTTGATTAAAGGCCTAGTGGCTCTGGGGACCCTTCACCCTACGCACCTTTTTTCTCACGACGCTTCATGCAACTGCCATTAACGCACCGGCGCCATGAAGTCAGCTCATCCTCTGGTAGGACATCCAAACGACAAAGATATATTTTAGTTTAAAAAATGTTGATCTAGACTCTTTATTGAACTACACCACTGTTGACATGCTGGTCTAAACGAGAATTGTTTCGCCAAACGAGTTTAAACTCGTCCATCCATGTCAAAACATCCATTCGACAGAACACATTAAATCGGCGTTCGTCGAAACGCCAATAGCATGTCCCAGTTCGGTCGATTTAAATGTATTTACGATTATTATCTCTCCGCGATCAATTGAATTACATTCTTTTATCGACGGAATTCCGCGGAAAGCATTTTATGATTAGGAATATTCCGCAAGACACCTTGTAACTTGTCTGTTTCAATTAACTCTCGATTGGTCTCAAAAGTCGTAACCCAACAACTGATTATTTCAATGTGACCAATCTCCTAATTCCTCTGCAGTCGAAGTGCATAAAATTAATTCAGAAAGTTATCGATCATTAGAAAGTGCAGACGTGGGATATCAACCCGAGGATCGATGTGCACCGTACACATTCAGACATAGTCTGCGTTAGAAATGTTCTGGGTCGAGGCTTCCAACTCCCTTCGTATTGGCAAACTTATTTAAAAAAATATTTTTTGTCCCAATGTGAATAAATCGCAATAATTATTAATCAGATTAAATCGAATGAATTTTCATTTCATTAAACATAATTTAAATTAATGAGATATACGATGTATGTTTGAATGATCGGGCATCAAACCGACACATCTGGATACACGGAGTGCTATTAATTAGATCCCTTCCTGCCTGATTTTGTTAGACGCTTGATTATGTGGTTCATTGAGCGTTTATAGAAAATGCAACTAATTCGTTCTGCAAGAAAGGGGTACTCGGGCTTCTCGAAATCGTTACTCCACAATTCTCAGATAAATACCAATGTATTATCTGATTAATGTAGGTAAACTTACCCTCGGGAGCTTCGTCGAGTTCCTGCAGGCCATGAATGCCTCCGTTGGTTCATCCCACGTCTCGTATAATCTTTCGGAATTCTGATTGGCTAATGATAAATTGTTTAACTCGCTTAACTGATTGGTTTCCGGGCAAAAATGACCTTGACAAAACTCACGCCTGAAATAATACGTGAACGGAGTGTTAACACCATAAATGGGACGGGGCTAAAGTTTGAAAGGTAGGTGGGGAATTCGAACTCTTCCTTTTAAACACCAGCTGATATGTTTATTACACGTCTTTGGTGATCGTCGGTGGTTTTAGGGGAAGATATAAGCCACCTAAAACCGTGTCTGATTAAATCAAGCGATCGAAGGCATAGATACGCTATGGGATGATATTGAATTGTTGATTGAATTAGTTTCTGGTCCTGAAACGCCTATGCAAATGGTTTTGTTTTATTTGAGGCTAATATGCTAATGACGCCTTTCGCCGAGACGTACACACAATTTATTTTAATTCTGGCGCTATTAGCCGTATTTTCAGGATCTCCTTTGATCTACATCCCTATTGTTCTTTGAAGTCGAAATGGAAAGGAAAATTGTTATAAAATGTATCTAATCATATTGCTATCATATGATAAGGGCGAATTTTTTGTTAGGATGCTTCCATGAAACCTTGGTTGCTAATTAAGCAAACTGGTATTTTACACCAATTAAACAGGCAATTAATTGTTCCCTTTACGAAGAGATGCCACAACCTCCCAAATTAACAGATGGACACAAAAAAAGGAACGGATTCTGGGGTATGAATGGATAGATTGCAAAGATGCATTGCCGCCATTGGCAACCCTGAAAAGGCCTCGTACGCCTTAATTATGTTATCTTCAACTTTCCATTACATTGCTTCGACCATGAACTCCGGAATCCGCCATGTGTAGATCAATAATTTTCCATAGGTAAAAAATTCCCTGCGGAAAAACAGCCTTCATTTCGTGATCACGTAATTGGGTGTATTATGGATTGCTTTACCTTTGTCGTCGTCGATTTTGTTTCCTAACACAAACTATTAGATGCAAGTGAACTTTTTATCGGAAATTAGTACGATTTTTGGCCTGATTTTATGCGGTTTAAACAGGTAGATTATCATATGCTGTATGATTTGTTGGAACATTTATTATTTGCGAAGATTAGATTCTTAGTGGATACAGTGTAGACTATATGAGCTCCAAAATGAAAATCCCGCAAAAACTTGTTTGAAGAGTTGGGAGAAGTTGCAGCAACAGCACGGACATGCCAACGATGGTTTCCGTCGTTTCGTTTGTAGGATTAATTAATTTTACGACAATATCGATTTTCCATAATAAAATCAGCGCTGATCTCCCTGTACTGGTCAACTCCAGCTAAATCCTAGTATGGTTGTCATGAGCCCGAACCCGACCGAAGTGGTTCTGTAACTAACAGCGCAATATCCAGTCCCGAAGCCTCGTTATGTGCAAAGACTAACCTTGTCGATTTATTCACAAGTTAAATCAGACGCATTGGTCGCAACACCATTAACTGTATTGGAACAAATTTCTCGTGAGGTATACGTCTCCCACATTGAACACGACCGCGCCAACAAGCGGGATTGCCCTGAAATCTCATGGGATATTAAGACGTTAGAATATTATGTCGATGGACGAACATTAACGGTTGAAGATGCGGTGTAAACCAGAACTCCGCTCTTACAGTGGAACAACGTGACGAGTGCCCATGAGCGACAAGGGATTGAGAATAATGAAAGCAAGCCATCTCCTGCGACGGGAAGACCCAGTCTTCGAAATATTACTTATATCCGCGCCTTGGTCGAATGGTAGTAGCAAGTAAATTACTTTTTAGTTGCTTGTGTCGCTTCATAACCTCTCGTGTACATGTAACGACCACCCAACCAAAGCACAAACCGCAGAAGAAGACATCCTCGCCGACGCTAAAGAACCTGGTGTAAACTAATCGGTCAACCAAAAGAGGTTGTTTTTTTGGGCAAAATATTTTTTGTGCGCTCGATGTTTATGTAATGTGACGTTGGTGACGATGTGGCACCGACACTATTTTGTGGAAATCAAGTTTTTTTACATCTCATGTGTTTCTTTAAATAATATTAAGGTTTGGGGTTAAATCTGTTAATAGGACCTGGGTTTTTATATTGTTCGATACGGCAAGTATGTTATTTACGCAAAATGTATTTGTTGTTTTTAAAGTCAAATTTACGAGATTAACCTTGGTTGCTGTGTATTAAAAACAAGCGCGCAGAATACAATACAATCTTTCGACTAATTGTTGATATGGCCACGGTTAATAAAAAAACGTACAAATTTCAACCACCAGATTGGTTTACTAATTCTTTCATAATGAGTTCAAATTCGTGTCGACAAAACAAGGTTTCCCATGATATTCGTCAAGAAACCCGAGCTCTGCGATTATCAACAGAATTGAGGTCAAAGTGGGATAATTATTACAATACAAATCGACTAGCAGATCGCATTGACTCTATTCTCAACTTCAAGGATATTTTGGAACTGGCGCGGGCAACTTTGGATGATGAAATCACATTATTGAATTCCGGTAAAGAGGCCATGGAAAAACAAATAGCGGATATGCAAATTAATGAGGATTGTAATATTGAATGTCTCACAATAAGAGACTGTCGTAGGGGCATTGATTTCGTTGAAGACAAACCAGAATGTGAGCTTAGAATGGTATGGTTTACGTATTGTAACTTTCAAACTGTTATCACAGGAACAAGAATTATTGTTTAAGTGCAGAAAGCGCCTACAGCATAAAGTTGACGAGGCGTTTGACCAGCTTCTTCTTTTGCAAGAGTCGCGTCAACAAATTCTTAAGGATCTACAGGACAAGAACAAAACTTTGGAAATCGACCAAACGCAATTCAAGTTAACCAGTGAGTGTCCCGGAGTCTCTTTAAAAGTGAATCCAACGAGGATACCCCACGGGTAAGTAGATTGCACGAGATCTTTCATAATTATTCGGCTTACAGTATTCTCATCGAAACCATGCACACCAAACCTAATATGGCATTACGATAATGGGCTTTCCTGTGTTCAGAACAACAACATTGCAGCAATGGGAAGAATTCACTCGATACAACTGGCGCCGTACCGAGACAGAGGTTGGTGCCAGTCAACGACTCAGAGAAGCCATATTTTCAACGATGCGCGAAACCGAGAACGACCTGGCAGCTCAGGGTCGTGCTGTCGACTTTGCTCTGCGTAGACGTTCGCATGAAGATGCGCAAGCCTTAGATGAGCTGAACTGGCAGACAAAGACGGTAGAAATGGCTTGTTGTATAATTTAGTTTCTTATGGCAGACGCAGGACGAAATTGCTGAAATTATCAACGATCTCGACAAGCTGGAGTCGGAGATGCAATCTGAGGGACGCATACTGAAGGTAGCTGAAACTCGATTAGAGCGCAGGACTTACCGTCCAGGAGTTGACCTCTGTCGCGATGGATCTCAGTATTCACTAACGGATGAGGTGAAACAACTCGATGTGTCTAAAACAGCGTTGCTGTTGAAACAGTGTGAATGCAGGTAATTGTTTCCTATCTTTAACTTGAGAGACCACCTTTAAACCCGTGGTTTCTGGGCACTTTAAAATATTGTCGATTTACAATAGTTGCTGTTGATTTTCAACACCGGAGAGATGACGGCGCCTATAGGATTCCGGGCAGGAGAAGCAACTCTGGTCGCGGGTCGGTCATGTCTCAGGGTATCGCCAGGTCGTTGGTCTCCGCTTGACACTAAACTCGCGCCTCTGGCTCCATGTAGCTGAATGCGGCAGCGGCCACACACCGTAAACCGCTGACAGGCGGTTTAAAGGTGGGGAGCAAGCGATGGAAAAGCCGGTGCACTGCGTGGTGAATATCCATATCAGATCCAACGACTAGGAAGGCGGTTCACGTTCTACAGCACAGATCTCGGCTGCCTTTCAAGATGCTCTTGTCTGTGTAAACGCCAGAGTCGCCGCTCGAACGTAGCCTAGTGGCGCTAGGGACGTCACCTGTACCAAACTCCGGAGTACGGCATATTAAGGTTCCCGTCGAAAAAAAGCTGCTGCCTATATCATAGCGGCCCCACAACTCTGGTGTAGCATTTGCAATTTGGGGCAGGGCCAACAACGCAGTACTTGCATGGTAGCCCTTATCTATCTTATTCTGGCTCTAATCCGCTTTTGCGGCAGAAACGTCAAAGTTGCCATCATTGACGCGTACGATCGTACCCAAGCGACGTGGACCAGATCTTTACCCTGCGCGGAATACTGGAAAATCGCCACAACTACCAACAGGAAAACATGGCATGTTTAATCGACTTCCTGGCGGAATTTGTGAACCTTTTGAAGTCATACTACTCTTCCAGCGAAAGTTCACGTCTATCATGAAGAGTTTAACTGCTTACGACGGTCTTGGAAGGCAGTCGGGCTGGAGATAAACACCAACGGAAGCGCCGCTCGAAACAAATTAAGATTGTTTTAATCTTGGAACGAACCCGGGTCCCTCTCCAACAGAGCGGGGATGCTAACTGCTAGACTATAGTGCCACCGCCTACGTCACCGAGTTAATTAATTTTATTTTTAGGAAACAACTAGACGCTCTGCAGAAACTGCTTCGCCGACTAATGGAGGATTCTGCTCGAAAAGAGAATAGCCAACGTATGGACATTAACTGCCTGGACCTACGTCGTGTCCGTATTGGCGGTTCGGGACACATTAAAGGTCGCGATACGTTACACTGCAAAAGATTACTAGAGGGACATCGAACGGGAAACGAGGCCATCTGTGACACCGCCAAACTAGACAAGGTACCCACATATTCGAAGTTAGACCCTGTGACTGCGGCCTGCGTTGGGCAAACGTGTTAATTTGCAGTGAATAAACGCGTGACTTCTTCTATTGCCTAGTGAATTAAAACTGTAGAAGATCGCCACAAATTAAAAAGTCGTACGGATACGGTATATTACGTACGAGTACAATGTTTTAACAGTAAATAAAACGCGACCCCTTCGCAATACTAGCCATTGCAAAATCGAGGCTCCTAATATGATATAAACCGTACATGAAGGTGCCTCTACACCGTTACCAAGCGGTCAATGTTTTAAGTTGCAAAATTGACAACTAGATTTCCCGTTAAAACAAAGCAAACACGACATTATCTATATTCCAACAAACTGTTCTCACTGTAGGGGAGGGTTCGTAATTCCATTCGACGGCGGTTAAAACTGTCATTCAGACTAGGTTGGGTGAGTGGTTATCAGTGATTGCAGTTATGTATAAGGTGATAAGTACAAAATGAGGGTGGCAGAAAAAAATACACTATACACAAACACGCATATACGATTAAGCACCACCATTACTGTTATGCAAGCCTATGTTTTATTCTTGTGCTTGTGTTTCTTGTGGCTCCTTCGTTTGTGGTGATGGTCCTTGTGACGACGTTTCGTGTCACTACAACTGTCGCCACAGTGAGGCATTTTCCGTTTTTTGGACGCTGACAACAAATCGGTTTTCGTCATCGGAACCCAAACGACACTGTCGGACTCGTTACTGCTACTGCTGCTCGCTATTGTAGATGTGGGCGCTACAGTGGTGCTGTCGTCCATTGGACAAGGAAATTGGGAAAAGGACGAAGATTGAAGATTACATTTTTCTTCCTTAAATTTGCCGCCTTTTGGTGGTTTGTCGAAGACACCGATTCGTTCGGTGGCCTTTTTGGTATTCTCCTGATCAAAACAGTGTACGGAAGAAGTCGACCTTGGTTGTCCCTTTAAAATAAACACTTTGGTAATAGGCTAAATTAAAGCACGAAGCCATGTCTATACAGGCAGATGGGGCGCGTGCAGAGAACTGTCGCGCTTGTGATACTCAAATATTGACTACACTTACAACGCTGATATCCTGGTTCAAAGTTGTTGCAATAGGTATGGGCGTGGGAGGAATCACTTTGTCAACATCTCGAGTTACAGAGGACTGCGCTGGAGTCACTAGAAATTCGCGATAAAAATATAACGTGAGCATCAGTAATATATATATATATATATTATATATAAATACATACCTTGGGTTCCAAACTGTGATCGCGGTGGAGCTTTGATTAGGACGCGGGGGTGGAATATTATGGCGGGTTTACGTGATAGGGGTGCGGCTGAGATATTTGCGGTGATCGATTGGTGAACAATAACGGCAGTATTGCTGCTGGTGCTTTTGTTTGAAATTACTGGCGGAGCGCTTCGACAAGGATCGTTTTGTGATGATTTGCCACAAGAGGATCCGTTGGAGGTTGAGGAAAATACGTCCTCTGGAGATGCCTTATAATGAATAAATGCGATATGCTTAATGACTAAACATTCCCAGTGAAACTAGATAGAAAAAAGGCAGCTCTTTTAACGGATCTCCGCTACATTGGCACACAGATCAGTTTACAGAGACCTGTCGTCTCAGTTGGCACAATGCTGGAGCGGTTAGCATCGTCGCTCAGTTGGTGAGCAGTCTGTGGAATAGGGATCCCGTCACCTGTAAACATATTCCCGAGAAACATATTATCAAACCCCTAGAGATGCATAACACAACTTTTAAAACGGATAAATGCAAACAAATGTGTAAATGTCAAAAAAACGCACCAATTGGTAGAACAATAGATAGGGAGCATGTCGGAGGACGTTTTCCAAAGATGTCTGAGTCACCTTTAAAGAAGATAGATGGAGCATGTACCTTTATCTAGTTTTTTTCAAAATAAGCCTTGCACTAGACACTGTCAAGCTAAAGCGGTAAGTATACATGTTATCTGCGCCGATAAATTAAATGCCTAACATAATTGCTTCTACTCTATTCAAGATAATGACTCAGCCTTCCAAGGATAAGCCCAACGGGCAACACAGAGCCCTTCACCAATGCTCACTTACACAAGAGTCATTGTGGGAGAACCACTTATTGTGGCGTTTAGTAAAGGCAACATAGTGCCCCGAGCGACAGCTGAAACCTTCGTGGTTTAGGGTCGCGAAGAGGTTGTAGATTACAGGAGAGCCTTGTGATGGCGTCATGTAGGGTCGAATGTTCAATGTGTGGGGAAATTCGACGCGGAAGTCCAGTTTCTGACTTCGAGAGAACCTACGGGATAGTACAACCAATTTAAACCCCGATTACAGCCAAAAGAACGTTAAAATGGTATTATATCCATGTTTATTGAGGTACTGGGAATGCTGGAGTGAACCTTCCATGGATGAGTACATTGAAATGAGTCACGTTACAAATAACACATCCTCGTGCACACTTTCATAATACATGAAAACGGATAATCTGTTATTTTCATCGTTAGCACACGAACTGTGGCAAGTGGAACGAAGTCAACAACCATTATTGTTAACTCGGAGAATTTGCCAAAACCTCGATTTTAGGAGGAATTCAGAAACCACACCAGGCATAGGCTATAGAGTCGAGTCGGCGGTATATCGGGCTTCCCCCGTTCGTAAATGAAGAACCGTGTCTTGTTTAATAGGATGAAATCGGGAATGCCGAATAGTACTTCCTTGTGAGGTTGCTTTTGTACGTATTACAGAATTCAAACCAGAATGCACCCTTATTATATTCACCTGTTAAATTGGATAATGAGGACAGGAGGGGGCGTATAAATGCGACAGCAACGCCGCGCATGTCTCAGCTGTTTGCAATTTTCACACTTGTATGCATTGCTTTCCTGGAGGATTTCGGGCTGTGTGTAGTTCACAAGGCATTGCTGGACGAGAAAGAGAAATAATTATAATTACTCGACTCCACGCAGTCGGGGAATCGACAACTTTCATAAATGTAAGAATCATTAAATGGTTCATCGACCATGAACGCATTAGTCTCCCCTGTCTTTGCACACAAATCAGCTTCAAGTGACCTGTCGGCTTAAACACGGGTAATTATCGAACGATTTATATAGCTCATTTTGGGAAAGGCGTAATGTACGTACCTGAAGAGTACGAGCCTGCGTAATGTCCATGGACAAATTGAACCACTGATCATTTCTCCAGGAGATCTTATTACACGCGCTACACGTCACTGAAATATAAAACCACGCGATAATACCAAAAACCTATACCGAGATAGTTGCGCCAAGGTTCCTCCGCCTTACCCTCTGACCTTGTAGTACCCCCAAAAATTCGACGAATGACATTCGAGTCCATGATCTGACGTGAAACCTTTCCAAGGCCTGCGAGCACACTGTCCTCCATGCGAGAGAGCAGACCTAAGAGATATTCATGTGCGTCCTCCTGAGCATATGCCCTTAAATTGGGGCACACCGCACGCACGTTTGCAACGAAGAAGGAAGGTAGGATTGAAGTTGTGGATTGACTGCCAAAGTAGCCATTGTTACTGACAGTGGTGGCCAACAATGCGTGATTATTGTTGTATTGCCCGACGCCACCACTATCACAGATCCCATGCTCCTTGAAAAGTCGATAAAGAGCGCAGAGTACACAGAAACGGCGGCCATTTTTTCCGTTTGCGTAGGCACAGACGCCGGGACGATTATGACATTCACTAATGAAATAGAGGACCGAACCCGTCGCTAAGAGACATTGGAGCACGGAGTTGAGGTAGCAGGTATTACCGGCGTTACGTAGACCTAGGTTTATCCGAGGAAGGGCAATCTGAGAATTTTTACAACATTTGAGGAGTTCAGAATCCGGAAAGAGGGTTTTGCAGATGCCGTCAGACGACTCTTAATAAAAAATTGAAACAGATCGTCAACGGCAATAGCAGCATGTTTCCCGACTGGTTTGTGGTTACAACGGTGTGGTGACCACAGTAACGATTGTTTTTATCTGCAACAATATTTAAAAAGTAGCTGCACTAAATATGGCTCCCTAAATAACGCCGTCATATACGTAGTATCAGAAGTATATAAAGTATAATAGCTCACCATTTATGGCACCTTGCTTCTTGTTCACCAAGACAAGTGAATTGGGAATACTCTCGATGCGTGACTTCACCAGTTCATCCAGTGAAGTAGCCGGAGACCGATGAAAGGAAATTGTCTTGTCGAGTAAATTTAACGCAGACGCCTGAGTGTGCATATCAGACAATTCATGTTTTAATTTCAAAGACGATGAAATTGCGGCATTGAGGTTTACTGTGGGAACTCTGCTCGATGGAGAGCTAGGCAGCCCGTTTACTATCTGTTGTGTCTTTAAATCAGGGAAAGAGACACATTGATTCGAACTTCGATATAAAGCAGACGGCATGCTGAGTGTCATCATAAAAAAAGTGTGGAAATTTATTCAAACAGAAACCATTCCGTTTGTTTGCAAATAAAGCAAAAAAGGACAGCCATAAAAATACGATGGACCAAGATCACAGAAACACGAAAAACCAGATGCGTTGCACTCGAAAATGTGGAAGCAAATAAATGAAGCCCATTAAAACACAGTATAAATAAAACGTTTTGTAGATGATTCGTGAGGAAAACCTCGAATAACTTCACATATTATAATCAATGTTTTTATTCGGTCATGTTAAGAATAAAACAAGACCATTTTTCTCGAATCGTTGGTTTAAAATATTGCATCAAACTATTGTTCTATGATTTGGTTATACCTTTTATTTCTTCAATTATGGATGACTCTTTCATTTAACTGTGTGGTGAATTTAATTCTGCGCCTATTTGCCCTCTTCTTACACTTGGTCTAAATACCATAGTCAATTTTCCCACACGCGAAGGGAATCTTCTTGACCACATATTTATGTCCGATTCTTCTCTGTATGCATGTCGAAAACGTGCACCTTTAGCCAATTCGGACCACTGCATCGTTGTTGGTCTACCGAAAATATATGGCAAGGGTAAAAAAACCATCAATGTTGTCCCAAACCTAAAAAAATTCGTATCGGCTCTCACTGCCTCCAGAACCAGTGCAATTTATGAGATGCCGTTGCCACAACCGACTTCAAAGTTTTCGAGGATTCCGACTTCGATAAAGAAATAGACAATATCAATAGTTATCTCCGCTTTTTGTACGATACGCATTGTCCACTCACGGAACTATCCCTCAGCCCCCCGTGTCATATCTACATTTCTGAAACAACTGAGGCGAAAAAAGAAACGACTTTGTCGCCAGGGGAGGTATCGAGAAATAAAACCAATTTCGATACAGATCACAGCTGAGGTAAATCGCCTTAACGTCATTTTTGTAGATGAGCTGTTCAGAACATCGAAACCCGGTGACCTCTGGAAAAAAACAGATTGACAGGAACCCGCCGCCCATATCTACCAAGTGGTGCCCTAGAAGCACTCTGGACGCCGTGGCTACGTTATCGCACACACTCCACTCTTCACTTGATGCCGGAGCGAAAGCCGTGAAGGGAGTTTTCTTGGACTTCTCCTCTGCTTTCAACACGATCTGACGCTCCCGCATCCTTTCTCAACTATGTGAAGATGGCGTTTAATGATGGTTGATTAATTGGCTTCAAAACTATTTTTCTAATCGACGTCAACATGTCAGAATCGGAAATAAAGCCTCCACCTCCTTGCCAAATAACTGCGGTGTACTACAAGGCGCTGTGCTATCTCCCTTCCTTTTCAACTACTACACGTAGAGCCTTCGGTCCCCTAACGACGTGACACTTATAAAATACACGGATGACGTGACCTTATGCCATGCATGCAAGACGGGTGGTGATTCTCAACAGCTCGGGCAGGCAGTCACTAAGGTACTCGAGTGGTCTTCGGAGAATGGTCTTTTGCTGAATGCATCAAAATGCATCTATATTACATTTTCCCTGACAGCCGCTGTTGACGCTCCCGAAATCCCTTCACTCTATAATTTCGCTTCGAGCTCAAAATCTAAATTCCTCGGCGTTATTTTTAACAGTCGGTTATCATGGAGTGATCATGTGGATGCCGTCTTCGGTAAATTTCGCCGCCTCTGCTTCTTAGTTTGCCGGTTCAGGAGACTTGGCTTAAGCTCTAGCCGTGTAAAAGAAACCTTTGCCACGCCTGTATAATTCCCCTTATTGTATATTGTTCCCCAGTAATTTCCCCCGCCCTTAATGTTTTGACCTTTTTACCATTTATTGACTTTTTAAAATAATCTTGTTTTCTAGTGGTCTGCCTATTCTCTCTATTCAGCGATGTATATTCGTGGTAAAGCAGGCAGGACTTATTGAGCAATTTATTCCAATTAATCCCCATTTTTATAGATTAAGACGCTCAAGAGCACGAAACAATCACATTTTAGGACTCCTTGGCAAACTCATAGGTTCTGGCGCAATCTTCTACGCATATCGACAACATAGATGCTACAACACAGGAAACCTCTGTAACTGCACAATTGCGTGAGTTGACAACAACACTCACAATTGTAATGGTCGATCGTAAAGCGAAGACGACCAAAAAAAACACGATTCCACGGGCGATTTCCATCACTACTTGTGATGCTTCTCCTGAAAGGTCAAACTACTTGAAAAGTATATTGAACTAATTTCTCCGCAGAACGTGAATTTAAATCTTTAAGGATTGAATTATATATTTAATATGTATTATCGTGCAGATTTCGATACACATCAAAATGTCCGAATTCCTAACAAGATAGGTCATTGGAGCCGATTTGATGATGTTGACCACAATATTTTCGAGTCCGTCAATCCCGTTGCCGCTAACTCACTACACGGTGCCTTCTCAAAGGCTTCGTGGACAAAAACCCATCCCAAGAGTCCGATTGATGTCAAGTGCATTCGCAAGTGAGCAACATTTTTTTAAAATCTTAACCTTATGCAAAATAGCCAGCGATTCGCACTTCAGTTGCAGTGGGCAGCCGGCGTTGCTATATGCGGCCATCAACACTAAGTTTTACCATTTATTTATACAACCGCCAGTGGTATTGCGCTTTGTTAAATGCGTGTGGGTTGGTCCCTTTAAATCAATTCAGTTGTGCCTTTAATACCCTTATTGGGACAGCCCCGTGGAGAACAGACGGTATTTAAATGGATGTGACGCCATAAAAGGGCCAACCGGAGGTGTATACGCGCCACCTACGAGGTGGACGGTAGCAAATATATCGATGTTGGCCTAAGTACACAAGGGCAGCATTGAGCCGATTTTAGTTCAATAAAATACCCCAATTACTAAGGTACCCAGCATCTAAACTTTGGAAATAAAACTACCAACACCCCAAAAATAATTCAGGAAGTTGGGATTTACCATGAAAGATGCAGACCAAGTTGCCACGTATAAACGACCGAGTGAAACCAACAAAGAATTGTTTAAACACTACACATTGCTCGAAAAACCCGCGTCTATAACTGCCTTGCATTCCGTTACACTCAACGATAGTATGTTGATGTAAGCAAACAGCATTATTCGATGTGTGATGTTACGGTAAACTAATTAAGAGCACCCCGTGCGGGCGTCAGAACGGTGCATACCAGCTGTTGCCCCGTTATTAAACATTAACCAGCCCCACTTTGCAAACATTTATGGGATGTCATGAGGGGTTTACCTGGAGGTTAACATGCACCCCCTGAGAATGGGGGTGGGGCGTGGGAATCGGTAGTACTTATGTGCACGGAGTGGCCCTTTGGGGTGATCACGGGGTAAACTGTCCCTGTCGTAGAGTTGGACACAGGAATGCGAGGCCGAGATAATCTACCTTACTCGATAGAATTATACCAACTGCCCAGATGAAAGGCTTAAATGAGCAACGCGCCACAATAACAACGGGTTTCAGCAACGCGTGACCGTGATCAGCAGTGGCAATCAATATAACTGATCATAACACTACGCATATCAAGAGTTTCAATCACGTTTGGTTTAGTTTGCTTGGATAAAATAAGTTAACACCCCACCATTAATGAGGTACCTAAGATTTAAACCGCCCCCCATATTTAACGTTTGCAAAAGCTTGACAGAGAGACCAGAAATGGCAACTGGTTCCGCGGGACCTGCCGTACGCATGAAATCTTTTCGATTGTCACCCCATTGGCTAACGTACACCGCCAGGCATGCTATAAATGAAGACAGCATTGAAGACACCGACCGGTCCACATTAATACGACTTGTTAGCGTTTTCGGCACAGGGCGGGCTCGTTCTTCTTTTCGTATAAGAAACAATATTATTTCACCCTACGTTTATCATTGGCTTATTTTTTGGGCCACGAAGTCTTAGCATTCCCGCAAAGAAACTTAATATCATCAGATCCTCCATTTTATTATTCTCAAAGACTTTACAGTCAGAAATCTAAGGTTATTATTAGCTCGTTTTTGTCGAAACATTAAGGGTATATTCGTTAGCGGTACTGAAAAGAGTCCAGATGTGGAATCCCGTAAATTAACGTTTGGTTACAAATATTTTTGTATGAATGCATAAAGAGCAGCAAAAAATTCAACTAGAAACAAGTTTCATTATGGACAGTACATATTCAACCATCTTTACCTATTCGTAAAATCCAACGTTGTTTGTATTCATCTTGTAATATAGTGTTTGCGTTGTGCAATTTCTTACGTTAATTTTTTTATCTGTTTCGCACTCCCCCTCTTGGCAGTACAATGGACCCGAAACTAGTGGACATGTTTAGAAGGTACGTTTTTCTTAGTTTTTTATTCAAACTTTTAGAGTTGACAAAGATAATAGCGGTAGTATTAAAGCCGAGGAATTACAGGCTTGTCTCAGTAATGGTAGGATATATTTAATAAGGTGTACATTTATGTAGGTTTGGGAACTGCGTTTGATATGACTTGTGCCTCGCTGATGATTTCACTTTTTGACCAAGATAATAGCGGAACTATTAGTCTAAACGAGTTTGGACAGCTCTACAACTACGTAACGCAATGGCAAAGTCTTTTCCAACAACATGACCGTGATGCATCTGGATCAATTGATCCTCAAGAGTTGGCGTCGGCCCTTCGACACTTTGGTTACAACCTAAGTCCCAACTTCATTAATTGGCTGTTTGGGAGGTTCGATCGACAACGCATGGGTAAACTTGGATTTGACAAATATGTCTACATCCTTGTCTGTCTTCAGGTGAGTTTTGCTTTGGCATCATGTGTCTCGGTAGATATTTTATATTTTTCAATATTGATTAATTTACTGTTTAGATTCTGACAAATGGGTTTCGCAGACTTGACGTTCAACAACGTGGGATGGCTTCCATGAGCTTCGAACAGTTCCTTAGCGCTGCTTTCAATATGTGCGTTTAATAGGCGACGATCTAGAATTCGGCACATTCTTTTCTACTCACTTCGATGCTCTTATTTCGTTGTTAAAAAATGTAAAATTACATGCGATTCTATTTTCTAAAATCTTGATAAAATGTGATCACTTTTTGTTGTGGCTTTTGTGCCTAAGGGTCTTAGGTGAATTGTATTTTTGCGTTGTAGAAGCTCTTCAACTCAATGAACAAGACGTTTACGTACTCGAATAATGCATATTTCCTTATACTCCTGGGATTTGATCTAATACAAGTTTACTGATTAACGCCCTGTGTATTGTTGTAAAACGTCTGGCTGTAGTTATTGTGTAGTGGGGTATTTTATCCTACCTGAAATCGGAATATGCGTGCAGTGCACTCTTAATAATAGTATTCACATTATTAAGGTCACGAGGACCAAAACATTCAGCATGGAACCGAAATAACGAGTTAATTATGCAAGAGGAAAATTAAATCCTCGAAATATGCAAATCTTGGCAAAGGCCAGATGCAAAATGCACTACACGTGATTGTGTAAGTGCCAGAGTCCCCTCTAGAACAAAGCTGAGCATGCCACCTATACGAAATCCCCAAGAAACTCTTTCGACTCATGGTATTGCGTCCCCGATAATCGACGCTCCTCTCCTCTTTATAAACCGCACACCAAATGACACATGTTGCTGGAATTTCAGCACGCCTTTTGACACCGGCAGCCAATGCATCATCGCACGCTCGGCGACGTAATCCGACTCTCCGGGGCACGGCTTAAAAAACAACACAAGGACTGGATGTTTGAGAAAACACTTCCGCTATCTGAGGTTTCAGGGAACATGGAGACTGCTTCTAACACAGCTCTTTCGTCTTCACGACGAAAACCTAAACTTGTCCATCAGCGACCTGGAGTTCGCGGACGAAATTGTTGTCCTAGGAGAAACCCCTACTGCCCTGCAACAGGTATTAAGCCGAATAAACGGCCTCGCAAGGGCAGTCAGGCTGGAGATAAAATGACGAAAAGCCTGTTTGACATGCTCTGAACAACATAGCAAACTAAAGATTCGCCAGTCGACTGTCCCAACCTTTACCTGGACTGCACTATACTCCTGAATGACTAACCGAAAGGGAAGATTCAACTTCTCATCAACAGCGCCAGGAATGCGTTACAGCAGCTGTGCACTAGCTTTTGGAGCCGAACAGAGATAGCGGACAGCTATCAAACAATGAAGTAAGGCGTCGATACGTTCTTCGTCGGCCGAAACAGACTGAGCTCGTAAACCCGTTTTTTGCCGCCACCATGCACATGTTGGCCCTGTCAGACCGACGGACAACTAAACATGTGGATTAGCGCCGTCGGGGCGTGGAGCTCTTACAGCTCCAGAATGTCTACTGTTGCGTCGCTGGGAACTGAACTGGATCACAATATTTTCTGAATTGGCCTTCGATCGCATGTAGAAGAGAAGATTTACTTACATGAACCTGCCATTGGTGTGTGCGCCGAAAAACAAACCAGCCGAATAACGGGCAAATAGAACCAAAAATTTCAAACCGATAACCCCGATAAATCAACATAATCGGCTATCAAATAGGGAAATTTTTACGTCGAAACGTGAAATAACGCCACAGGAGAGGAAACCAATCCAACACAAACAAGACCCATTGATGCATACAGGTGCGTCTATTTAAACTTCAGGTTAAGTGGGTATCAGACCAATCAGCGCCCTAATCTCTGGCGTCATACCGGGGTGCTCGTGTCGCCGACAAAGTCGAACCAGCTGATCGCGTTCTCTGGGAGTCACCGCTTCTCGGTAAAACTCCAGGAAGCATAGGAGGCTGCGGAACCATGTCAGGGGCATTCGACCCTCCGTGGTGCAGTAGGCAGAACAGTCTTTGTCGAACCTATCGGAGGGAAATATGGCGGAGGTGATCACATAAGCAACGCGGGGGCGGGTGTACCCGCCATGGACAAGATAATATTCGAAACCGATAACGAAGGAACTGCAGCTTCAAGCGGCGAAGTATACTAAACTTCATTTGGGTGGCATCCGATACACCTTCCTCCTCTAGTTCCCGGCTACCCGCGCATTTAAAGCAGATTGTCCGGTTATGGCGCATGCGGGCAGCTAGCGAGGTGAGAGTTTAAAGACAGGTGGAGACCGTGAAATGATAACTCGAGATGTAAGAACACCATTCTCGGTAGCTATGTTACAGGTATGCGAGCCACGTGGCTATCAAAGATGCGCAACTCACGATGTGAAGTAGACAATAAGACGATTGACGGCCGCCTCTGGCATGAAGTATTTCTTGTTGAGAATGGCCTCAATCACCATTGAGCGCGGAACGGAAAACTCCTCTTCACAGGTTAGAGCCAGGGCGACAGCGGCGAAGCGCGCCTTTATGGAGGCTTTTTTTAAGAGATGGGATAAGATGATGCCTTCAGTCTTGTTGATGTCCGACTAGAAAAAAAACCGAAAAGCAAACCAAAGTCAGGAAAGCGGTTAGAATAATTCTGATTAAATTGGATTCAATCTGACTTACCCTTATCCAAGGTAGGAAAATTCCAGCAACAAATTCCTCCAAGCGAAAAATCGACGTGATAAGCGCATCAAAAAGCTGTACTGATAAGCGACGGTTTTCACTGATGTCATTCCTAACTTTTGGCAGAAGGTAGTTCTCAAAGAAGCTGAAATCAGAGAAAATTATTGACAAAAGAAAATAGGTAAACAAAGCATATGCGATGACAAAAAAACATACTACAGGGCTTGTTCGTTGCCCTTAGAGGCAAATATTTTAACCACTCTCGGGTAAACATGGTTACTCCAATTTAGTGGTTCGAGCATTTCAAGCAGGCTTGCCCAGCCGGGTAAGTGTGGTAGCATTTTGATGGTTTTGGGAAGGGGGCCGCTTCTGAAATGTGAAAGCACATCTTTGAGAAGTCGGATGTGGTCTTTCAATTCCTCAGGTAGTTCGTCCAAATCGTCAACGGCGACTAAATCACCAAGATCACCCGGAAGACTTCCACAATACTCAGACATTTCCTCAGCCACAATGGACTTGGCTTCGTCGATGTTCTTGAGAAGTTCGTTTGCAAAACCAGAGTCAGCATCGGCATTTGGTTGGAAAAATTTGTCCCATTCCTCATCATGTTCTCCTTCGTCGCCACAGTATAGAGCAGGAGCAACACAACTACCGCAAGCCTCTTCCTCGTCAGACGATAAAGGAAATCCCAAACGGACGGGCTCGATTTTCTTTTTTCTGAGGAAAAAAATTATAGTTAGCAAAATAAATTTGGCGCGCTATCCCACAAGAGGATAAACAGGCTTCATGTTTGTTCACCATGAAGATTCTCGGGAATATTTTACAGTACCACCCGTTATAGTTAACACGTACATAAGAGTGGTGTCATTTTCCTCGTTAGACTGTTTTAAAAGTCTGCGTAACTTTTTGACCGATCGATCGTCAAGAGCCTACAGATAATTAGTGATAAATTCAATATACCTCCGCACATTCGAGGTCTTCGTGCTTTCTTTTAGATTTGGATTTCGGCATGACGAAAAAATGAACAACTGGGTCAATTCACTAGAGGGCCTTCGTTCGTGACCTTCTGCGAGTAAACGCAAGCAACATTTGGCAATTGTACTTAAACAAATCGGAGCGGTTTATTTAATCGAAAAGAAACCTCTGGATGTTGCTTGTTTTTGGAAAAATAAAAGTCGGAAGTCAACATGATTTTTTTTATTTCACAATAGATAGCCAAGAATATATCAAAGATTATCACTGCCACGATTAACAAAGTTGGCCTGCAAATTGACAGAAGTCGGCAAAAACTATACCAAATGCGGTTCTTATAGTCTGTTAAGAGTTCAGAATTCGCGGAAACTAAACACGCTCGCACAAACCCTTAATACAGATTTAATGGTAATCGTTTTATTGAGTACAAAAAATCAGCATCTGCTTATAGATACGTAGAAGAGGATCTACAATTTATGTATCATTATATTGTAGTGCACTGATTAATTAACGTTTGTTTAAAAAGATAAATTGACACACCTTCCGATTCGAACCTACCAAGTGTAACGCACGACATGACAGGATAAGAGGCGGCCATCTTGCCTTTCTATCTTTCTATGGTACGAAGTTCGATCTGATGGTGTTTACAACCCTCTGGGTCACTCAAAGTGAGGCAACTCAATTTCTCCCATCATACAGGATGCCTTTCGCTCTCCCAACCCTCCGCAACCGGCAACAGCAGCCGCTCAACCTCCTCCGCACATCCTACACTGTAGAACCTACGGCGACATCCTCCGTTCTCCCACACTATGGACCAGTTGGGTAGTTACCCGTTATAAGGACCCGTCCCATTTTCGCCCAAAGCTCCGATTGTGTTCCAACTTCTTCGTCTATCGCTTTCCTTATTATATCCTCATCCGTAAGTGCACTTACACGATGCGTGTACCTTCTACCAATCTTCCTTCCTAAGTAAAGGTCACTCGCCAATTTAAGTCGCCTTATTCATGGAGTTGACTGACGTTTGGGGAAACACTCTGGCGGAATACAGGCTGCTATTAACTAATCCCATTTTCCTAGATCTCAATCCCTACTTGGACATTACACAAGTGGTCGTTTTGCTTTCTTATGCGGTGGGCCCGTTAGGATAAGAACATATCTATTATTGATCCCTTCAATTAGCAAGCATTTCAATTTTGTTTTCGTCACTTACCACGTTTTTCGGTAAAAAAATGGAATCCAACGAACAAATTGCCGCGGTTTCGGTCAAAATTCCCCCAGTCTGGTCATCTGATATGAAAGCATGGTTCATTGTCATCGAAGCACAATTCTCTTGTCTGGGCATCACCAAGGAACTGTCAAACCTTTATCATTTGGTAGGCGCTTTGACGCCTAAGTTGGTCCGCCGCTTCTCCCACGCCACCACAACTACTGGCGAAACTCCGTATACAACCCTTAAAGAAGCGATGCTTAGTCAGATGCGAAATTCCGATTTGGAAAATGTGGATTTTCTGCTGAACAAGGTTGAAATAGGGGATCGAAAACCTTCCGCTTTACTGCATCACCTTCAAGGCATTTGCAGTGCCATGGGCCTTAATGATCGCTTTTTCAAGGCTTTTTTCATTAAAAAGCTTCCGCCAGCAATCCTGTCTGTTGTCGCGCTTGCCAAAGACGTCCCCCTAACACAGCTTGTCCCAATGGCCGACAGAGTAGCTGAAGCGGACGCCTGGTTCACCAAATGGAAACCAAGCTACGCGCTGCATTTCAAGGCCGTAACCGCCAACGCAGCCCCAGTTAAAATTCCCGAAATTCGTCACCTTTTCGCAGAAGTAATCGCCCTCCTCTAAAAGATGCGGACGACGGTTTATGTTGGTATCACACTAACTTCGGGCCTAACGCACGACACTGTCGTTATTCGTGCCGGCGCACGAGAAACGCAGTTGCCAGAGAGTAATAGCGGCCAACTCATCTGGGGCTCCCTCGACAAGCCGCGTACTCTTCATTCGGGACCCCAGCAATAATCTTTGTTTCATGCTGTATTCAGGCGCTGAAGTCTAACTCTGACCGACAGACCTCATTCCCAACGCATGTTTTACAAGCAATCAACTGTTCTCGAATTCCCACGTATGGAAGCCGCCGCCTTTCCCTTAACCGAGGTTTCAAGCACTCGCTGTCCTGGACATTTATGGTGTGGCTGATATTCCTTCCCCAATAATCAGCGCTGATTTTCTCCACGCATTAAATTTGTATCCCGATATCCGAGGACGATGCCTGGTGGACGCCGGCACGAATACACGTGTTACTTGTAGCACCTTTTGCCCATACTGTCTCACCTCAAGCATTTAACAGACAAACCGATGTGCCCCTATCGCTCCCTCCTTTTACGATACCCCGATTTGGTAAAAACACCGAAAGACGACGTTCCCGTTAAAGACGATGTCGAAAATATCATACGCACCCGAGGTCCCCACAGTCTTGCCTTTACCGCAGACTAGCGCCGTAAGAAGACGAATGGCTTAAAATAAATTCGATAAAATGCTGACTCTATGCATTATAAGACCGTCCTCCAGCAGCTGGTCCTCTCCTCTACACATGGTCGCGAAAGAGACTCAAGGGGATTGGAGGCCCTGTGGTGATTTCCGGGCCTTAAACACAGTAACTGAACACGACAATTACCCAATTTCTCATATCCAAGATTGCGTTGCCTCCCTTACATGCATTGACCGACGGAGCCAACGGTGGAGCCATTAAACTTGACAGATGATCAACTGCCAGCCGTGGGTATTTTGAAACAGAAGCTGGCAAAATGCACCTTGCTTTTTCACCCGAACGCTAACGCTCGCTTATTTCTTATGGTAGACGCGTCGACCGTAGCTGCTGGTGCCGTTTTACATCAAGAGGTCGGGGATCACCAACAACCACAGGCCTTTTTCTCGAAAGCTTTCTCGGCGACGGAGAGACGCTATAGTACTTTCGGACGCGAATTATTAGCGGTCTACGCAGCCATACGCCACTTCAGACATTGGGCTGAGGCTTCGACTGTAACGGTTTTCACGGACCATTTACCACTTATTTCAGCTTCCCGTTCATCATCTGCCAAGTACGCGGAGAGAGAAATACGGCAACTTGATTTCCTGTCGCAATTTAACATCGAATTTAGGCACGTGAAGGGAGTCGACAACCCAGTCGCTGATGCTCTTTCACGTATCACAATCAATGGTTTGACCACAACAGGAGGCACGAGTTGGTACTCATAATCGCCCATCTAGTTATAAAGTTTTCCCGTTGCCCAACCCAGCGATCACGATTATATGCGACACCTCGAACACACATCCCCGACCTGTTGTTCCTCCATCTTTTCGACGTATTGTCTTCGATGCAATCCACTCCCTCGCTCACCCTGGTCCCAATGCATCAGTGAAATTGATTGCTGGTGGCTTCACATGGCAAGGTCTCTCGAAGGACGTGAGAACATGAACCAAAGCATGCATCGCTTGTCAACGCTCAAAGGTGATCCGTCATAATAAGGCTCCAGTTCGTTCGTTCGACCTACCGGATGCTCGCTTCAGCTACGTACACCTGGATCTTGTAGAACCCTAACCTGACTCAAAGGGTTGCCGTTTTCTGTTCATATGCGTAGACTGTTTAACAAGATGTCCATTAGCGGTGCCAATACGGGACGCTACTTCCGAGACTGTAATTAACGCGTTCCTAAACAATTGGGTTGCGGTGTTTGGAGCTCCGCGCTATATCACAACTGATCGCGGACAACAATTTGAGTCTGTGGCGTTCTGCAAGATGTGTGAATTCCTTGGTTGTCTGCGATTACACACGACAGCTTACCACCCAGCCACTAATGGCATGGTCGAGAGGTTTCACCGGCAGCTTAAAGCAGCCCTCAACGCTAGAGATGACAGAAAAGATTGGGTGGACAATCTTGCAATGACCCTACTAAGCATCCGATCGACGATCAAACCTGACCTGCGAAGTATACCAGCCGAACTGGTATTCGGGACAACGCTAAGATTACCTGGATAGTTTTTCGCCGCCGATTCCCCAGCCAATGAGCACACCGTTAGCGATTTCTTGACGCGCATAGGACCTTTCGCCAGAAATCTGCACCCAATCGCTCCACGACCACCTACACAACCTTCAAATTTGGATCCGGCGCTAGAGAAGTGCTCCCATGTTTATGTCCGCTGCGACCGTGTACGACAGCCTCTCCAGCCTCCCTACGATGGCCCTTTTGAGGTCAGGAAACGTACGGCAAAAGTTTTTACAGTGCTGATGAACGGCGTAGAGGACACAATCAGCGTCGATCGTCTCAAAGCAGCTTTCGTGGAGGAAACGCCGGTGGGTTAAAGTGTTACCCCTTTCCGTGCTCCGTCGAGTGACACGGTGGTGACCACCATTTCTGACCCAACGTGTAAACGAAACTCGGACAATTCTTTTCCACATCACCAACCCACCTGTAGGACTCCCAACCACCCCCCCCACGCGCATCCCCATTCCTTCGACAACTCGTTCGGGACGCCGAGTACATTTCCCTCCCCACCTTACCACGTATATCTGTTAAGCCATTCCGTCGTTTCACGGAAACATTTCTAAGGAGGCTGCCCTGTAGTGTACTGATTAATAAACGTTTGTTTAAAACGATAAATTGACACACCTTCCGATTCAAACCTACCAAGTGGTCGTTTTGCTTTCTTATGCGGTGGGTCCGTTAGGATAAGAACATATCTATTATTGATCCCTTCAATATCAATCACACTTACTATGTATTGCAAATGTCCCCGTGTGAACGCTTGCATAGTTCGATTATTCTTTTGCGAGAAAACCCCGATGGTTTTGTTTCTGAAGAAGCTCATTCCCATTTCAATGAGTAAAAAAACAAACATTGAACCCATATTGACAATATGATGAGAAGCGTATATAGTCATCTCGTCTTACTGTTTTGTGCACATTCCCGTTTAGTGGCCGCAAATACAAACAAGCAAGACAACACGCTTTGCATGTGACCCAAACGTCTGAGCAAGGGTGAGCGGCAGAAAATGTTGTTGGCAACCGAATGATAGATTCGCTGACGTCTTGGTTCACCGATTGACGTTAGAGGTGTTCTGAGGGCCTCTAGTCGCCCTATTTCTCGGCCGTAAACAGAAAATTGTATTTGTTATCGGAGACTTCTGGATATTTTTAGCAACGTATTCGGGTTTTCTGCCGGCAGTGAAACGATAATGTGGTGTCTACTATATCTTCAGTCAGGGACGCAATCATGTGATTTTTTTGGGTGAACAGTTATTTATCCGCAAATTATAATTCCACCACCGAAAGACATGTCTCCATAGCGCTTTCCACGAAGGTGGCCACGGAATAAACGTCGGAAGATACATCAGTCGGGACGTTTATGGTAATTCGAAGACTTCGTGGCCCTAAAATCAAAATGGCACTATGGCCAAAGACGAAGGTCGGGAATGAATAATATTGTTCATTATTCAAACAATAGTGAGGGCCCGACCTGGGCCGAAAACGCCGACAAGGCGCGATGCTTAGCGCCCGCTGCAGGCGAGTCCTGTCTGGACACTTGGGGCGTGTCGTGGTAAAAAGTGGGGGCCGGCCAAGTGTCGTCGATATGGTCTTAATTTATCCACATTATGGTCACAGCATGCGCTGTGGTGTGCGTTAGCCAATGGGGTGCCAGTCCAATGGATGTCATGCGTCTGGAATAAATAAACACACCATTTAAGGTCACTACATGGCTCCCCCTTAGACTCTTCGTCGTCAAGAGAAGAGATACAATAAAGAGTTCCTTAAAGGGACGATTACAAACAAAAGGAATCACTAGGGGGCGAGGTTCGGGAGGGGAGACTGCTGTCAGAGATAATTGGAACACGTTCAGGAAACGTTCGATGCGAGTTCATTACATCGTAGTAGGGTTGACCAAAATCGGGCGAGGATGGCACATTATTGTTAAAAGTTGTCATATCGTTGTCTGAGGTGGAGATGAACAAAATCATGTAGTCTGGTTTTCGTGTCTACCGATGCGAGTCGTATGCGTCGTAGCATGGTTGGCGTTCGGATTGACAAAAGGTGGTTGAGGGTACTATATAACGGTAAGAATGGTTGGCATTCTGATTTTTGGGCCACGAAGTCTTCGAATTACCATAAAGTATTACACACGTTATCCGCAATGAACAACTTACGCGAGTTAGACCTTACGGAAAACCCCCTAATGGAGCAAAAACGAATGCGCGATAGGATAATTGTTACCAACAAGAATCTTGGTAAGGCACACATTGGCAACAACCACGCCAATTTATAGAAACGCTGAATGGAAAAGAGATCATTGTTTCTAGTAGACAGTTTATAGAAGGATGGGCGGCATCAAAACGATCTTCATACGTCTCAGGCAAGCTCTTGAATCATTATCATTCCTTTGGTGTTTAGAAAAGAACTGACAGCAACCTCCAATATTCTTAGACAAAAGTCAAAGAAGCCTATGTATGATGTTTTCGTTTATTCAAATTGGGTACTAACATATGGTGAAGAACACTAAACCCTTCTCCTTATTGGGATAGGGGAAATCCCTCGTCATTGTAGAAGAATGTCCTAAAGAGCCTCGCTTCCTCAGTCATGACTTCAAGCGTCCGATATTTCCGATTTGCAACTTTATCATGCGCATAAAGCTATATGCCACGACAAATTTGGTTAAAAAAGTAGACCCTTACCGCGTCGTAAATGTCGTCGTTGTTTCCGAAATCCCCAGCCTTTCTCGGCAGAATATGGATGTGTACATGCTGTAGATATTAATCGAGAAAACGGTAAGGTACTAATTGGTTTGGGCAACAGTTAAGTGTTGATATACTTACCGGTACGGTTTGGCCGGCGTCTTTACCATCTTGAACTGACATGACTAGACCGGAGGCTTTAAAGTGATCACATAGCTTCTGCGAGATCTTCCTGGAGCAAGCATACATGTCCGCCAGTGTACCCGCGGGCACATCATTTAACCGATCGATAACATCCACTGGGGTAACCAAGACATCTACTCATTTAGATTAAGGGCGAACAAAAAGGACAATCATGTTTTCAATCGGAACTGTTTATGAAAAAGGATACGCCCTTCTACTAACGGACTGATGTTTACGAAGGCCATTGATACGGGCGTTCGGTAGAATATCTGCTCGGCCTTTAAGGTGACTTTCCCGAATTTCACGTCGTCAGTTGGGATGTCTTGAAGTGTGAAGGTGAAGCAATAATGATGGCCATGGTGTAAAATAATGCCCATAAATAACTAACGTACGAATGGGTGTCCCGATATCTGGCAAAGCAAAAAGATCATGCCTCCGGCTACCCTCCAAGGGCAAAATCTTGCGAATCGTTTCAGTATAGTGAACATCGTGCTCAACTGGTTGTCCCTCAATTGGGCGGTGGTGAATTCGTGCCAAGACGTAACCAGGCCCCGGGTCGGTCCTTTCGGCTACGATTTTACCCCAGGGATCCACTACAAGGCTATGGCCGTACGTACTGTACTTTGCGTGGTGGAACCCTTCCTAGAAAATTCAGATTTGTGCAAGAAATCAAGTGAGAGTACCTGTGCAGCCGCGATTACGTAGCACTGGTTTTCTATTGCCCTGGCTCGAAGTAGCGTATGCCAGTGTCCTGCCATCCCCGTCGGTAGACTAAACGCAGACGGAAAGGCCAAAACATTCGCACCGTGTTTATAGCGCAGTGAACTGGCTAATTCCGGAAACCTTAAATCAAAACACTGCGGAAAGTGGGCGCGATCAATATATACATTAAACTTACAATTGCCAGGCCGACATCACCAACGGGTGTTCCTCTAACGACGACCGGCTCATCACTACCAGGTTGCATGTAACGCGATTCCTGTATAGCGAGCTGTTTTTCCGCATTCTTTCGCGATGAACAACGACTTAAGGGAGTGAAAACGGCCTACTTGGTCTTTATTTTGACCCTTATTCAAATCGATACCAAATAAATGGATCTTCTTGTAAATGCCTTTGATTTCACCATCTGGATTTAGAATAATTTGCGCATTATGTAGACGCTGGTCTGCGATTAATGGAGCAGGCTAATAGACAGTAGGGTAGAATTTGTCGATTTACCTTAATGTGCATACTTCCCACACTGATCCACACTTTCAATCTGGAGGATAGAGCACGTAGCGCGCTGATAAACTCGCCATCAACATATTCTGCCAGTTCAAATGCCTCCTGAACTGAATTCGGAATGAAGTCAACAGCTTCCGGTAAAAATACCATCTATGGCACATTAGCAAAATATAAAAAAACAACTTTTGCCCCATCCTCTACAGCTCTAGAAACGAGTTCCTTTATTTTTGCAAGGTTTTCGGTTTTATTATTTGTAGATGATAATTGAACAACAGCGAACATATCGGGTTCGGCATATACAAATGGACTTTGATGTGTCGTTTCCACTATAAAGCACACAATGACGACCTTGAGTATCCGAATATATATATTTGAAACTGATAGGTCAAATAGTTCGTACAAACACAGGCGGCAACAACAAGACGCATCTTTCAGGTTTTGATTCTCCGCTTGAAGCTTCTCGGCGGCTATTGTCAGTTGGCGGACTTGCTCCTCCATTGACTTCTGTCTATCTTCTTTCGTCTTGTCGCGCGAAGAAGAAACCGGTCGACGTTCAGTTGTCGACGTTCTCGTAGATACAGTTAATACGGCCATTTCTGGCAGGATATTTTGGTTCGTCTGCTTGATTTGCTTCACCATTTCCCCTCAATATAAAAGAGAATTCAAACGGAGTAGCAAAGCTCACGATAGCGTGAACAACGATCCCAAAAGTTCGCGATTCAGCACGGTTCCAATAAAAAAAACTCCTAATCGAGATGAGAACAACAAAAGCTATTTGAAAGTATGTAAAAGCTTACTAAAAACGTTAGTTATAATTAAATATGATAGTTTCCTTCTACATCTGTCAAACCTCCCTGGTCGCAAGAGTCAAACAACAACAACAACAACAACAACAACAACAACAACAACAACAACAACAACAACAACAACCAATCAAAACAGGCGTCTTTTCATTCTAAAACACATATTTTTTCAACATATATACTCAAATTAACCAGTAAGTGTGCAGACGTAGTGAACGGTTACCACAAAATTAAATTCTTTACTTTTCTCTATGGTTGTTGTTTGCTTGTACTATGTTGATAACGAATGGTGCTTCATTCGTTTATAGGACTGTCTGTCAACGCTTCTGATCCTCATCCGACTTTACATTCATATCCTATCCTTTTCTTTTATCGATAATAAATCTTCCCCCGCAATCTCTTCTCCTGTTCGCTCCATTCTGCCACAGTATCAAGGTGCACTCTCACTCCTTTTTTCTCCAGGTCTTCGAAGTTACGAGGACATTACAGACTGTCTGTTGGTTGGTTTAAAGTTTAACAATCAGACCAGTCCAGGGCGAATCAAGTGAAACGTAATGTCCCAGTGGGAATGAGATCTAGCAAAATGGAATTAGTTAATAGCAACCTGTATTCCGTCAGAGTGTGTCCACAAACGTCAGTCAACTCCATGAATAAGGCGACTTAAATTGACGAGTGACCTTTACTTAGGAAGGAGGATTGGTAGAAGGTACACGCATCGTGCAGGTGCACTTACGAAAGAAGATATAATAAGGAAAGCGATAGGCGAAGAAGTTGGAACACAATAGGAGCTTTGGGCGAAAATGGGACGGGTCCTTATAACGGGTAACTACCCAACTAGTGTGGGAGAAGGGAGGATGTCGCTGTAGGTCCTACAGTGCAGGATGTGTGGAGGAGGTTGAGCGGTTGCCGGTTGCGGAGGGTTGGGAGAGCGAAAGGCATCCTGTATGACGGGAGAAAGTGAGTTGCCTCACTTTGAGTGACCCAGAGGGTTGTAAACACCATGAGATCGAACTTCGTTCCATAGAAAGATAGAAAGGCAAGATGGCCGCCTCTTATCCTGTCATGTCGTGCGTTACAGAAAATAAACTTGAAAAACACCAGGAATGTTAACATCCACAATTATTCTATTTATATATCTAACCATGAGGGAGCCGTTCTACCCACGGCTAAGAATACTCCGGCTCATCTATCCCCTTCCTCTCACACGTGCCAATTTTAAGTCTTATTATATTGTAACGCCGCATGTTTTACCGTGATATTTTAACCTTTCAGGAGATGCGCACGGTTTCTCATTAACTATCGTTGCCAACGCACGCCAGGTGCCCGCGCATTGTGTCCGAGTTGCCAGCCTTCGTCTAGAAGCCGTCCCTTCCAACTCCTCGCATCTCCCCGTGCCACGCAAACCTAGTTACGCTAAGGATTCCCTTTTTGGCTATTAACCAACGCACCTTTTTTTAATCTTCGTCGACAATTATATCATTACAATACTATTTCTTGAATCAAGCATTTTGTTCTATCATTCGTTTGCCTGACGCTTACCGACCAAGAGACGCTATTCCTATAATACACGTTCAAAATACTCTTTTTCGTCTAGCTCATGGTCTCCAGGTCTAAAGAGGGCAACATTGGTTTCAGAAGTAAAAAGCCCTCTTCCACCGGCCCAATACAAGAGGGACGAATCTATCGAGAAACGGTTACATTTCCTGTAGTTATATTTGATACACATCCTTTAATCCGACACGATTGAAAGGTTCTTACAGCTTCTTGGTTCTAACGCCTATGATTAGGCTCACGCTAGAGGATGTAGTCACACAGACGACAATCTGTGCAATAAACGGAAGACGTTCTTCAAAGATCAAGATCAGCTCACGGTTAACCGCCACCGATTTTTACAAAAGAATCCATCGAGACACCAGGGCGATAGCTGAGAGTCTTGCTAAACGTCGCTAGGACTGTTTTCCGAAAACCCAAACCTGATGTTGTGGAGGACCTCATATTCCAACAATGTTCTGACTTAAAGAAGGCACTCTGCGATGCACTCATCCAAACCCCGCCCAAATTCGACAACGACGCCCCATCTTTCATCCTGGACAAAGAAGCTAGTGACACTGCAATCGGAGCGGTACTCTCGGATCCGATCGCGTCACTGAATACGTCAGCAAAAAACTGGGTCGTCAGATGCGCATAAGATGGCCACCAACAGTGAACCTTTTACAATTTTCAATTTTATCACGTGGCTTGTGACAATGAAAGACGCAGATAGAGTCGTAAAACGGCGGTATGAGAAACTCCAACAATATGATTTCGACATCCAGTACAGAACTGAGAAGACACACGTAGACGCAGATGCACGCTCCCGTATACCAGACACCCCTGACTCCTTATTGAACCCACGCGGTACAAATGTTCATCCACACAGAGCAGCGATCTTGAGACTGTTACGATCTATGAACGCGTCTTTCGGAACAACAGGAAACCTTCAGCAACCGAAATGAGCCTCACCAGACCAGCATCAAAACGCCTCTAGCGTGAATGGCCTGGCCTGTCGATCCAAAACGATATCCTCATTTCCCGCTCCCAACCCGAACGTATAGTAGTTCCCGGCTCTCTCGTCAACCAGGTAATCCGTGATGTCCACGAACAACTCGGTCTCACATCTAGATGAGAGAGACAATTACCCGTCGCTATTGGTGGCCAAATAGTCGCGACGATGTAACCACTTGCTTCAAAGTTATAACCTTCTGCGCTAGTGTTTAGGGTCCTGTCGCTTATCCCATTCCGTCCCCTACTAGCCAATGCCTTAGGATCACCTGGAGAACGCATCGGAATTGACATAGCCGGGTCTTAAAGAACGCGGCAACCGGTACATTCTAGTCATGATCGACTTTTTTACCAAGGCTCTCGAAGCCGAAGCCCTGGTCAAGTGGAAAGAACTAAAAGAACGCTCCTGGACTTTCTTTAGAGTTTCGTCCACAACAACCACCCTCACGACTGGGACTGCCACCTCGGCTGAAGCCTACTAGCATACCGCTCAACAATCCAATCCAATGGTTTCTCACCTTTTAAAATGACTACCAGCTGCGAAATGCGAATTCCGGCTGACATGTTCAACTTGGCCTCCACCCAACCCAAATCCAGGCCACCGGTCGCGTTTTCTTAAACTCCAGGACGACCTCCGAAACACCCATAACCCAGCCCGCATGTATCTCGATCAGGCATACAATCCCCAGAAGTCCCACTACGAACGTAATTGCGGACCAGTGACCTACCAAATTGGAGATTTGGTGCGCATAAACGGACCAGTCTCGAAACCTGGAGTCACTAGATATTTCCACCCCTCCCCCCTTGAGTGCTGAACCCTACCACATCGAACGGGTCATGTAACAGCCCCATGCTCCCATTTTAACTGTACACCATATTGATTTAACACAGGTTCGAGGTAACACAAGCAGTATCCTCCCGGAATGCTAACTCCCCCCGTCGATCATGAAAAGGCAGTCCCCAACACGAGCACTGACGACAGTGCTCCTCCTGGGGGGGGTAATGTTACACCCCTTGTTTTACCGTGATATTTTGACCTTTCAAGAGATGCGCGCGGTTTCTCGTTAATTAACGTTGCCAAGCACGCCAGGTGCCCGCGAATAGTGTCCGAGTTGCCGACCTTCTTCTAGAAATCGTCACTGCCAACACCTCACCTATCCCCGAGCAGCGATTTGTGAAAAACTATTGAAGTGGCGTTGAACGATGATATCTTGGATGGAGAGCATAGACAGGCCACTAGAAAACTAGATTATTTTAAAAAGCCTAGGGAGGGTTAAAAGGTCAGAACATTTAAGGCCGGGGAAAAATATTCAATAAGGAGATTTATACAGCTGTGGACAAAGGTTTTTATACGCCTAGGGCTTAGACCAAATCTCCTGAATCGACGACGACATTGGCCGAAGACGCCATCCACATTATCACTCTATGATAACCAACTGTTAAAATAATAATTTTGATTTTGAGCTCGAGGACCGAAGTCTAGACATGTAATAGTTAAAAAGTAACGGAGATTTTTTTGTGTGTCGTCCAATTTAGAGAGGAGGTGCTTCTCAATCACTTTCAACCAGACAGATGATATGGCGATAGGTCGATACTCCAAAGGTCCACCAGAACCATTGTCCGCTTTCGGAATAGGTGTTATAGCTACATCTCTCCATTCCGAAACAAAGGAGCATTCTTTTAACGATTAATTGACGGGCTGGTGACAATCGGCGAAATCTCGCGGTGACCGATTTTATGAACCGCGGGAGGAAGGCTGTCCGGGCCAGTCGTTGTGGAGCTCTCGAGGCCAGCCAAAAGTTTGGATTCTTTAGCGGTTAAAAAAGCGCTGGGATTAAGAGATGAAACTTGATGCACCGCAGAATGGTCAGCGGATTTGAAGATGAAACCATCATTCAGAGCATCAAGGTCTTGGGAACCCCTTGGTAGATATGGGGTGGATTTTTTCAGATGTCGTAATATGCAATGAATATTAAACATTATCAACCCAAAATCACGTTAATATATGTGAATAAAATCCGAATATTCGTTCGTTTTAATGAATAAGGGAAAGTACTTGCAACTGGTGAATCCAGTTTCTTCAATTCAAAAGAATTCCGCGACACATTTTGTGATCGATAAACAAAGATGTTAAATAAATCAACTGATGTCATTCCGTTTTCATTTTTTTGCCTTCTTTTTACCCTTCCCCTTTTTCGTTCCTTTTTTACCACCCCTACGATCCTTTTTGATCGCGGCCATGTGGGCGGATGTGTAGTGTCGTGCATTTTCATCTGGGATTGCCTCTGTGAATTTATTTCCAGATTGGCAAACAAAACACTTCTCCAAATGTGGTGCTTGACCTAGAAAGTCACCGCGAAGACAGGCAGTACAAAACGTTGTCCCGCAGAACTTGCATCGCTGTGTAGTATCCGCTTCATCGCATTGGCCCCAACCACACATCACCACCCCTCTTTCTTATTGCATAGTCGCATGTGCAAATTATCACACCCGTTTCGCGTGACCAGTCACCTGATTAACCCAAAGAAACACATGATGTTAGCTCTAGATTTCATTTTAATTTCTGTATCCCTATGCGAACTCTTCATTGTTCGTAAACTGAGAAATTCGAATAAATACAAAGGTTTCCTTGTTTGGAATTTTTACTAATGACTAGCCGTAATAACCAGATGCTAGTAAAATGTAGTCGCTATAAATTACAATCAGATCGCTGGCTTGCTGGACTGGCTAGAGTATTGCTTGAACATTTTTTTTGTTTTTTTCTGTCTACATCGCACATGAAGCTTTGCCCTCCATTGTTCATACCAAGTAATTATTGCACCTTATTATCATAATATGTGGGTCGCATAACAATTACATTGCGAGTTATTATTACTAATTTTAAACAATAATCTGCCTAATGAAGCGGTTATCTAAACAGAACTCTGCAATTCATTCATTCATTACAGCAACTGAAAATTGGGTTGTCAATTACGGTGTTCCGAAATATCAATCAACGAAAGCTTTGCAGCTGCTTGTATTAAAACAAAATGAGCCCAGTCGTAGAAGCTACAATCTTGACCGGACATTCAAAAGGCGAAAATGGCCTCATTCCTCGTATTTACATGATTAGTCCACTTAACCCACTTAACCTTTTTACGACATACGCGCCTAAAAAGGGTAATATATGAGAACGCAAACCGAGGTATAATAAAGAAAAGGTTTCTTGATTCAATCATACAAAGGCACGACGTTAAGTCGGGGATGGTGCGTTCGTGGGTCGAATTGGGTTCGTGTGCGGTAAAACAAAAGGGACCAATCAACGGACATAAATTTGAATTAGTAGATTTCAATTCTCCATTCAATTGACTTTTGCAATCAACCAACAAAGCTTAAAACTAATTTTGCGGCCTAGATCTACCTTCTGCTAGCGTCCTCATTGGCAATTGTATGTTGTGTGTTCAAGAGTTGGAAAACAAGGCAACCTCTATATCCGGAAAAATGTTGGCGTTACCACTTGTGATCGTGGCATATTTTTTAAACTCCCGTTGTCCAGTTATAACCGAATTGACTGCGCTACCGCGAAGGACTACGTACGCCTGTGAAATCCCAATATCGAACAACTATTCGTAGACTCAAATGTGAATTGCGCGTTCATTAAATCCGTTTTCGTGGGAGCTGCGGTCAATGCAGGAGGTGAATAAATAGATACATTAGTAACGTATGCTAGATGATTGACCACAACAGCAAGCGTTTCGCTTTAATATTTCGTAATGCCCAATTGCCGTTCTTTCATCAAACCACTCCGTGTGAATAAAAGTGGACTCCAACAAAATTTCAACTGATGCCTCAACAAAAAGAGGTCTCTACAGCTGGCCTCATCAGTTACTAAAATGCATTCCTACACAATGTTCGGGATCACAATAACCGCGTTCTAACTAATAACGTCCATTGGTGCTGGTTATCCTAAAGCTTTTGTTCATTAGAAATCCATGCTGGGCTCCTAACTGCTTCTGAACCATTACGACCCATAAAAATCGCTAAGGCATCTAGTTACGGTATTGGATTAATTATATCCCACATTTTCTACGGCGGTTCAGAGTAGTCCATCGAAGATGTCTACCACAGAATTACTCGGTCTTCTAAGATTGGTGTTTGCCGTAAAGATGTTCCATGAGATGTTGTATGATGGATATCCGCCTCGTTTATGATTTAGAAATCTAAAACCCGTGAGAGACCCAGAGGCCGATTGTTCTCTTTGTTTACGCAGCAAACAACCATATTTGCTGCATTCCTGACCAACCAAAAGCCTCAGGATTTAGCCGTAAGTATGAAGGATAAGGACATTGTCTTGACTTTGGGAGCAGGGGTTCAAGGTTTACCCGTTTAGTCTGCCGCTGGGCGAGTCAGTAGATGTAAACTTTACACAGCTGTGGTAATACAGTCGCCCAACAGATAATTTTACAGCATAATTTACTGTAATATGATTTATTAGTGTAAATACTTTACTGGAATATTTATATTTTTATTTATGAACTAGCTGGACCCGGCCGCTCGATGCTGTGACTCAGTTGACCAGTGCTTCGCGTTCAAGTTAAACCCTCGAGAAGCCTATCCTGACAGAGCAGTTAGGTTGATTGATTTTTACCAACACCAGACTCCGGAAAATTCTACCGAAATAGGTAATCCAAGCAGCCGGACTGTGGTGGGAGATAGCATGCTTCACGGTTTACGTAGCAAGTCGCCTCGCAGGTAGTCGGCGTCACCTTGTGGTCTGGTCAGGGAGAAGCTCTAACCACAACAAAATGCCCCCGGCTCTGTCGGTTTCTAATGTTTAATCCGTGGTCAAATTCTATGCATAATAACACACCTTTCATTGTTGTAACAACACAATAAAATTATGCTACTCACATTACTATGGTCTCTATTACTTAAACAGCAATCATTTTAACGCCCACTGTTGTGGGGGCAGACAGAGTTGTTCATTATCTTACAGAATTTCTGAATTCCATTGATTTTCAAGGGATGCCAACCCATATACAACAATTGAAACTTTAATCGTGTTGTGGAATATCAACCAGCCGAAGCTTTGCTACGGAACGCGGCTAGCAGTGAATAGGTTAATGAGAATACCGTCGTTGTGTAATGTCCTCGTAACTTCGAAGGCCTGGAGAAAATAGGAGTGAGAGTGCACCTTGATACTGAGGCAGAATGGAGCAAACAGGAGGAGAGATTGCAGCGGAAGAATTATTATCGATAGGCGAACAGGATAGGATATTAATGTAAAGTCTGATGAGGATCAGAGGCGTTATCGCGGATTTAAGGGCAGACCTAAAATGATATATAAAACAAGTTAAGTTACCAGGTGTAGAAACTATACATGCAGCCAGTGGCGTGCGTTACAGAGCCCTCCATCCACAAAGCCACTATCCTCAGTGGCTGGAGGAAGACAGTTCGATGGTGTGGGATATAGGGATATCGTCACTAGGGATGAGGGTGGGTTGGTCGGGGGGTTGTGGTGTGAGTCCCGCCTTCAACCGATTGAAGTGGACTAGGAGTGTAGCTAGGTTATCGTCCGAGCGAATACGGTATACGTTGTTTGGGAGGTCTGAACTACCGAGAAAGGGCCGCTCCATGGGTCGTGGAATTTGCTGGATATGCCTCGAGGAGGGTTTGGGCTGCTGAGCCACACGGTATCCCCAGGTTGGAATGGAGCCTTGGCGGTCATATGACCGCGATTGGATGACTTGGGCGTGTTGTAGATGTGTGCGGGCTAAGCGCTGGCATTCCTGCTAGATGTCGATCAGCCGGGAGACGTACGACGGGGGGAGGGGTACTCGGGTTGCGTAAGTGGAAGGATGGCATCAAGTGGGAGTTGTAGTTCTCGGCCATAGCGGGGGTGAACCCAGGTGATTGGTGAAACGTTCTCCGATACGCCAGGAGGCAGTGAGGGATGAGGGTGTCCCACAGGTCGTTAGGGAGGTGTCAATGAAAGCACGCAGGAGGTACAGGAGGGATTAGTTGGTTCTTTCCGTCTGGCCATAACCTTGCGGGTGGTATGGCGTTGTTCTGGATTTGATAATGCCGAGTTTGTTACACAGGTCATGGACCAGGTTGCTTTCAAAGTTGGACCCTTGGTCGGAGTGGATACAGTCTCGAATGCCAAACCTAGTAACCCAGGCGCGTACGATGGCGTCGGCGACGGAGGATGCTGTCTGGTCAGGTAGTGGTTCGGCTTCGGGCTGTTTGATGCGTCTACAGGTGTCACAGTCCTGGCATACAAGGCCGATCTCCTGTCGAAGGTTGGGGCACCAGAAGCGATCTCTCGCGGCCTTGTCCAATTTGCCCTGACCAACATGGCCTAGCTGGTGGTGAAGTTCTCGTACGACACTGCCTGCATGGGCCGGAGAGAGCACCAGGCGAACTAGGGAATTAGGCTCGAACTGGAAGAAGAGGACTCGGTCCCTCACCGATAGATTATGCCAGAACGACCACAAGGTTTGGGATGCATTTCTTTCTCCTGCCATTTGTTTCTTTGCCGGCTTAGTGAACCGTTGACCATTCTGTTGTAAATAAGGCCGATGTCGGGGTCGTTGGATTTTAAATCAGCCCAATTGAGTGCGGAGGGGTTCGCTCATCGGAATGCGCGAGAGGGCATCGGCGTTTGTAAACTCAAAGTCGGATAACATTTTCTGCCAGCGGGCTTCTTGTCCCCCGGGTTCCCGGAAACTTTGAAGCCATTGGAGCGCCGAGTGGTCTGTCCGAATGATAAAGGGTTTTCCTTTCAGGAAGGCGGCAAACGTTTTCGTGAAGTTGACCAGTGCCAACATCTCGCGGCGGGTAGCACTGTAGTTCCGTTCAGCCTTGTCGAGGGTGCGGCTACCATATTAGATGACGTGTTCCTTGCCATCGTCGCCGGTCTGTGCAATGACACCGCCAATGGCATGGCTACTGGCTTCCGTGTCCAGGATAAACTTAGGACCTTCATGGGTAAGTACGGGGAAGCTGCGGACTGGGGCAGCGGTGAGGGTCTCCTTGAGATGGGATATGCCGCGTTGACGAGGCCCATAGGAAGTGTGGTAAACTCGTAAAGTCCGCTAGGCAGTTTGAAAGCCGTTGTAGCACAGTCTTCAGGGTGTATTTCAATCTGCCAGTAGCTGGAGGAGAGGTCCAGAGATGTAAAGTACTTCTGATCCGCCATGACCGCTAACAAGTCATCCATACGGGGCAGGGGAAAAGAATCTTTGGTTGTGACGGCGTGAAGGCGTTTGTGATCGATGCATAGCCTGAAGGAATTGTCTTTTTTTCTTAACTAGGGTGACGGGGGCGGCCCACGGGGAGCTGGAGGGTCTGATGATGCCTTGTTGTAGCATTTTGTCGACGTTTGTGTTATGTTCGTCGCGGAGGTGGAATGGTATTCTTCGTGGAGGAAGGTGTTGGGGGGTTGAGGAACCTCTGTCTATCCGGTTTCGTACGACATTGGTCAGTCCGATGGCCTGGTCAGCCCAAATGAAAACGTTTGTGAACGGAACAAACGCCTTGTAAAGGGACTAGCGGTCGGTCTCTAGGATGTTGTCGTGTAGGATCTGCTCGATGGAAGAAGGTTCAGTGGGTGGGGGTGCTAACATCTACGCCACTGAGGTCGCGTGTCTCCTTGTCATTGGTCAGGTGTAGGGATTCACGTGTTTTTGATAAATTAATGGCCAGTACATTTTTCCTCAAGAAATCACAGCCGAGGATAGCGTTCCACTTGATCTCAGGGGAGACAAAAAACGGTGGTGAAATGTCCGGCCATTGAGAGTGACGGGGATTGTAGCGGAACCGGAAATCGTAAAATGGGAGTTATTGGCGGCTGCGACCTGTATTAGGGGAAATGGGAGAGGATAAGTCGTGAACCCCGCAGGATTTGTTGATAATGGAGACGGCTGCACCAGTGTATACTAAGAAGCTAGATTTCTTACCCAGCATTCTGCCTGTAATAGTGAGCGGTTTAAATCTCATTGGGTTATAACGGATAATGGTACGTTAGAGTTACCTTTGCTTTGGCCACACGCTCTAGCGTTTCTGCCTAATTGGGAGCAATAGTGGTAGTCTGGGTTTCTGGGAGGGGGGTGCGCGTACCTCGTTGGAGGGGGTTTGGGGTTTTGGGAACGTGTGTGTCGGTTGTGGTGTGGTGGGGATTGCCGGGGGCCGGCCTGTCAGTTGCGGTGTATTGACGATGGGGTTGGCGAAAGTAAGATGGAATTGGAGCTGGGCTGCTGACATACAGGTGATGGCCTCCTTAGCATTAGACGGAGGATTTCTCGTGAAAATATGGGCGAAGTTGGGGTCACGGATTCCCCGTAGCATCACGCTAAACGTAAACTCTTCGTTACCTTGAGGTGGGAAGACCTGAAATGAAAGGTGATTTGGCGCGATGTAGAAGTCTCGCAGGCACTCCCCGTCTCGCTGGGTGCGATTGAGGACTTTAACGTAGGCGTCATTGGTGCCCGAACTGGACTGAAACAGCTGCTCTAGGGCTTCCAAACATTGCGAGTATGAGGCGAGGGGGGAGGGGGCAAGACCGTCTACTTGGTAGGCCACTTCAGGGGCAAGGAGTACGCGAAGGGCCAGCTTGCGGTAGGGTACTGGGACCAATTCGAGGTAGGTACGAGCGTTAGGAATCCATTGACCGAAATTGTCGGTCATTTGAAGGGTTGGCGGTTGGGGGTGTTGTAGGGGGGAAGATGCCTGATAGTTTGGTGTGGCAGTAACTGTGTGAGTGGGTTTTACAGGGCTGAGGGGAATTGTATAGAGTTGGCGCGTGTAGCCTGTGGAATAAATGTCGGGAGCGGAGCATGTTGTCCTGGGAATGGCTCTTCCCTCGAAGGGTGGGGTCTGGAACGCATTCTGATATTGTTTTTGCTCAAATGGGTGCATTTTGTTGGGGTAGGTATAAGTGCGAGAGGGCGTGTAGGTAAAAAAACATGGTAACTTTCACGTTTAACACCGCTATCACCAAATGTAATGTCATCGTAACTTCCAACACCTGGAGAAAATAGGAGCGAGAGTGCACCTTCATACTGAGGCAGAATGGTGCAAACAGGATGAGAGATTGTGGGGGAAGATTTATTATCGATAGGCGAACAATATAGGATACGAATGTTAGGTGTGATGAGGATCAGAAGCGTTGTCGCGGATTAAAGGGCAGACCTAAAATGATATGTAAAACAAGTTAAGTTACCAGGTGTAAAAGCGATGCATGCATCCAGTGGCGTGCGTTACAGTTAAGGCAATTATATTTCTCCGCATCCTATTCGATCAAGATCGATCTCCACGGTCATCCATGCGAAAGCAAAATGAAGACGAATTACCTGTTGTTACTGTTGCCATAAAATTTGAGACTCAGAAAATCTTACTGCTTCAATAGCCCCATGGATAACCCATCGTCCCCCTTCAGTCAATGCCTGTCTGATCACAGCAAGACATTGGCATCGTCGGACCTCAACCTCTGAAGGAACCCTGCAACTATCATCCAATCAGTGGATAAACCGGCTTCATAGGGGTTTGCCATCGTGTTTCTCACGAATCTGTTTACAGCTGGCATCCCCAGTACTACCCGAAGTGGCCCGACGCTTGAGTGGAACCCGGATCCTTCATCAACATAGCGAGATGCAAACAACTGCACCATCAGCAACCGGTAAATCCTAGTCAAGGTCGAATACTTCAACAATTATGTAAAGGCCTCACGCTTTTAGTTGTCCAGCAGTGAACTGACGGGCTTAGAACCTGGAAAAACTATTGCAACCGACTGCGTTGTAGAGGGTTGCCAGCGTCGACGCATATGTATAGCGACCCTTATATCGTTTTAGAAAGCTGGTCAGAGAGTAAGAGCTGGATAGATATGCCTCAGTCAATTTTAAATTCTTCGGCTTCTCCGATAAAGCTGAGTAGGACGTTGAGAGGATCGGTGAATTCGGCATTCCAGTCGAAAAATTGACCGAAAGAAAGACAACATTGCATAAACTTCCTTGGTGATATAAGCTGTTCGCGGCGTCGCGATTGAGGTGTTTCCGATGCTGCCGGTTGCAATTCGGATAAGACGGAAGTCCATTCAATTTTCCCTGCAACCTAAGACCAGAAATCGCGATGCTTTCGCACCGCAACTTAAAAATGAATCTCTAAATATTTGTGGTTAAGAGAACATTGACTTTAACTGTTTTAATTTGTTGTTGCAATTACGATTCTCTAAACTGGCCAATGGTGTTGAAGACTTGTCTGCTCTTTGCTGAACGGTTGTCCTTTTTCGTTGTCAGTAAACGTTGTCGATATCTATCCGTGAAACCTGACATTTTCGCTGTCGTTCAACTATCATCTTCAGATAATAAAACCGAAAACCTTGCAAAAATAAAGGAACTCGTTTCTAGAGCTGTAGATGATGGGGCAAAAGTTGTTTTTTTATATTTTGCTCATGTGCCATAGATGGTGTTTTTGCCGGAAGCTGTTGACTTCATTCCGAATTCAGTACAGGAGGCATTTGAACTGGCAGAATATGTTGATGGCGCGTTTATCAGCGCGCTACGTGCTCTATCCTCCAGATTGAAAGTGTGGATCAGTGTGGGGAGTATGCACATTAAGGTAAATCGACACATTCTACCCTACTGTCTATTAGCCTGCTCCATTAATCGCAGACCAGCGGCTTCATTGCTCACACATAATTCTAAATCGAGATGGTGAAATCAAAGGCATTTACAAGAAGACCCATTTATTTGGTATCCATCTGAATAAGAGTCAAAATAAAGACCAAGTAGGCCGTTTTCACTCCCTTAAGTCGTTGTTCATCGCGAAAGAATGCGGAAAAACAGCTCGCTATACAGGAATCGCGTTACATGCAACCTGGCAGTGATGAGCCGGTCGTCGTTAGAGGAACACCCGTTGGTGATGTCGGCCTGGCAATTGTAAGTTTAATGTATATATTCATCGCGCCCACTTTCCGCAGTGTTTTGATTTAAGGTTTCCGGAATTAGCCAGTTCACTGCGCTATAAACACGGTGCGAATGTTTTGGCCTTTCCGTCTGCGTTTAGTCTACCGACGGGGATGGCAGGACACTGGCATACGCTACTTCGAGCCAGGGCAATAGAAAACCAGTGCTACGTAATCGCGGCTGCACAGGTACTCTCACTTGATTTCTTGCACAAATCTGAATTTTCTAGGAAGGGTTCCACCACGCAAAGTACAGTACGTACGGCCATAGCCTTGTAGTGGATCCCTGGGGTAAAATCGTAGCCGAAAGGACCGACCCGGGGCCTGGTTACGTCTTGGCACGAATTCACCACCGCCCAATTGAGGGACAACCAGTTGAGCACGATGTTCACTATACTGAAACGATTCGCAAGATTTTGCCCTTGGAGGGTAGCCGGAGGCATGATCTTTTTGCTTTGCCAGATATCGGGACACCCATTCGTACGTTAGTTATTTATGGGCATTATTTTACACCATGGCCATCATTATTGCTTCACCTTCACACTTCAAGACATCCCAACTGACGACGTGAAATTCGGGAAAGTCACCTTAAAGGCCGAGCAGATATTCTACCGAACGCCCGTATCAATGGCCTTCGTAAACATCAGTCCGTTAGTAGAAGGGCGTATCCTTTTTCATAAACAGTTCCGATTGAAAACATGATTGTCCTTTTTGTTCGCCCTTAATCTAAATGAGTAGATGTCTTGGTTACCCCAGTGGATGTTATCGATCGGTTAAATGATGTGCCCGCGGGTACACTGGCGGACATGTATGCTTGCTCCAGGAAGATCTCGCAGAAGCTGTGTGATCACTTTAAAGCCTCCGGTCTAGTCATGTCAGTTCAAGATGGTAAAGACGCCGGCCAAACCGTACCGGTAAGTATATCAACACTTAACTGTTGCCCAAACCAATTAGTACCTTACCGTTTTCTCGATTAATATCTACAGCATGTACACATCCATATTCTGCCGAGAAAGGCTGGGGATTTCGGAAACAACGACGACATTTACGACGCGGTAAGGGTCTACTTTTTTAACCAAATTTGTCGTGGCATATAGCTTTATGCGCATGATAAAGTTGCAAATCGGAAATATCGGACGCTTGAAGTCATGACTGAGGAAGCGAGGCTCTTTAGGACATTCTTCTACAATGACGAAGGATTTCCCCTATCCCAATAAGGAGACGGGTTTAGTGTTCTTCACCATATGTTAGTACCTAATTTGAATAAACGAAAACATCATACATAGGCTTCTTTGACTTTTGTCTAAGAATATTGGAGGTTGCTGTCAGTTCTTTTCTAAACACCAAAGGAATGATAATGATTCAAGAGCTTGCCTGAGACGTATGAAGATCGTTTCGATGCCGCCCATCCTTCTATAAACTGTCTACTAGAAACAATGATCTCTTTTCCATTCAGCGTTTCTATAAATTGTCGTGGTTTTTGCCAATGTGTGCCTTACCAAGATTCTTGTTGGCAACAATTATCCTATCGCGCATTCGTTTTTGCTCCATTAGGGGGTTTTCAGAAAGGTCTAACTCGCGTAAGTTGTTCATTGCGGATAGCGTGTGTAATACTTCATCCGCATCGGACAATTTATTCGACGACGCATCCAATTTCTCTAAAAGCTCCAGGTTTCCTAATCCGGTCAGGCTTGTCACGCCTGAGTTTGTTATGTCTAGATATTTCAGGGACTTCTTTAAACAGTTAGTTATACTCGTGCGCATACTCGGCATGCTGCGAAACTTTCTTGATCAAATATCAAATCCTCGCCCGATTTCAGCCGTTGGTGATCAACCTTTAACTCTGTTAATTTTGCTTGACCTTCAAGACCTTCGATAACAGATATTGCGTTGAAGGACAGAAATCTATCTTGATTAGGAATGCTGCGTTCTTACAATTTTTGGAGATTTACAAGGGAGGTCAAATTGGTTATCCTCGTGATAGAATTGTGTTGTATGTATAGATGTGTAATCTGATAATTATTCAAAAGGCATGGCATATCCGTTAAAGTGTTTTCATAAAGATACAGCACTTGCAAATTTGTACACATTGACAATGCACTTCCCTATGTATTACAACTTGAGAATTTATTTACCACATCGTCAATATCTTTGTTGTTCGCATAAACATGTGTAAGACGGCTTAGGTATTTTTCAATCGCCTCATTGAGTTCACGTTTTGTCAGTCGTGATGCACATCGGAGAAGTACCTGGGGTGTCAATTTAACCATTTATCGCGTATTCGCCTATTTCAATGCGTTAAACGCTCGATAGGCACAGCGATATACGGTATTGATGTAATAAAACAAAGATATTTGTTTCACTTAATTCTTTTACGATTAAATATTTATGCGAGAAAAATGTTTGCTGACAAATAAGCGTAACCTTGAACTGTTGGTACCGCCTAGAACAGGTTGCTGTTGAAGAACGAAGGTCTGCTACTCGGACACTATGTAGTGGCGTGCGCTTGTAATCTAGCAACCTGGAGGCCAGGTGGCGGAAACTGTCTCGCGCGCGTTATGGACAAGGCCTTCTATGGCCGCCATTACCTCGTTGTTATTTCCTCCATTCCTGTTTAACATTAAAATGCTGAAAGTTCTGGGCTTTATGACCTTAATAAAGCGTAAAAAATATTATTATTATGATGGCGCCAGGCGTGGGTTACGAGCGGAAGTTAATGGGAAAGCCCGCGCCTGTCCTGAAATGTAAAGGATCACAGTAAAACAAGGGGTGTCACACTGTCAAACTACACCAAAATGTTAGCTTACCGGCATCAGTAGTGTCACAGCTATTCCGGACAACGTAGGAGCGAAGGTTTGGTCATTCTGAGATTCAATTCCTTCATTAATTAAGCGACGGAGCAACGTTTTACGAGTCCCTTCGCACGAATTTAAGAATCCGATTTCTCCAACTCCGTTATTGATGGATTGTCCGATTTAATGGCAAATGCCGCTTTGCTCATGCGAATGTTGTAATTGTGTTCACGTATGCAATTATGAATCGAACGAAGCAGCATATCGACTCGGGGATCGCATTCTCAATTGATTGAGAACTGTATTCGCCATTTATAATCCTCAATTATAAAGAAAGCTTTGTCACACTATACAACCTTATAGCTGCTTACTACTACCCGATACTACGCATAACGGCATTTTAATAACGTTTCTTGTTCGAACTCTAAAAACGTCAATTATATTCTCGTGCTTTATCGATTTTACGAATTATTCAACGTTGATGTGCTCATTGTATGTTTTTGAATGTTAATGGGGAAATGTATCTACCTCGATTTCAGTTTCAATTTTGTTATTACTTAATTTTTACCACCATCTTCGGCAAATCTTCTTCAGCATAAAGGAATTACATGGTTTCCTGCATCTGTGTTACACACTAAAACTCGAGGATATCACATAGGCCACTTCCCTCTTGCTGTGAATGCGAAAGGATTTCGTGCGAAGCAAGATTCATGCATCACATCTTTTATCACAACATGCAAATACTTATTTGTGCCGATATCCGATATTTCGGCCCATATAAAAGCCTGATTTTGGTATAGGCGAGTTTCAGTACACTCTTTTCTATTACTTTGAGTCCATTCAGCAGCGAAGAGACGCAAACGCTTCATTTTTTACCATGGAAGATATCGTAGTGATGTCTTAACTAGTGGGACATGCTGTATTTCGTTTCAAGGCGGATTCCATGTAAATGTAAGAGGTCTAGAGGCCCGCAGTGAGCGTTGATTGTCTGTATATGGCGATTGCAAAATCTTAAGATTTACTCTGAACGTCATTTCCCAGGTAATAATTTCAATAACGTGGCACTCATATAAAAGCCGTCGTTGCCTCAATCCCACACATATTACCTGGTTATATATAATTATTTCGTATGCAGCAAGTTATATCTATAAAATTAGAGTTTCTAGTTTTTAACAAATATACATCCATATCCTAGGTTGATCAACGTTGTGGTGAATTTAAAAATCAACTTATTCCATGTTTTGAAGTAAATACTATATGGCGTCGTGGAGAATATAATGCATAAAAAAACTCAGGTGAGGTGGTTTTAGAATGTAACTGACGCCATTGTATAAAGGTGCATAACTTGTTTCAGGTGGTTTTGGACAGTGTCGTTTTGTATCTTAAATTAACCACGGGTTTCGGAATCATTTTTAGAGATTTTTAAAAATTAAAAACCAGTGATTAATTGCGTTTAACCTTCTGGTATCTTCCATTCTGAGCGGCCATATTTCACGATCGAAAACGACGGGCTACAGCCCCAAAAATAGCACATTTTGTCTGGAGCGAATCCCGAGGCAACCCTAAGACGTGTGAATGTTATTTTGAAACGAATCCGTACTAATAAATGACCCATATATTAACCAAAATTTCACTAAAACTTAACATTTCTTCATCCAATTGGCTTCGATGTTTTAGCAAAAATATTGCTATGACTTTGTTTGTTTTAATGAATAAGCGCATTCTGTTAGACAGAGTTGTATGCATTGCCCCAGTATTTGACCCTGAAGAAAGTGTGTAAGCTTGGTACGTGATCATAATGTCTAACGTGGTTGTATGCTGCGAAATTCCGCCTTATTTATCACTGCGGTTTTAAGGTGATTATTCTATTACTTCTATATACCTATAAATTGCGTGTTATGCCGAACCATTCCCACGTTTTGCAGGTCAATGAGTAAATAGACTTTTGTTCTTAACCATATATGTTACTATTTTTTAATTCATGGCTCAAACTACTGATATTTTCTCTTCTTTATTCGCGGCGGACCAATTTAGGCGGTAGAGTTTATTGCAGAAGATAGAGGAATGGCATGAGTGGCAGAGGATCGAATAGTAACTGGATCGATAGGGTAAGGTCGATGGGAATTAACAGGGGTGTAAGGCGTCGGCTCTTATTCAGGAGCAGGGGTAACGGGCATCGGCTCTCTTTCCTTAGCCGAGGTAGGAATAACTGACGGCTGGTCCTTATTCTGTATCTCGTTCCGAAGTGCTGACACAGAAGTTGCCAGTTGGGAAACGACTTCTCAGAGTTGGTCCATCTTCGACGGGGTTTTGTCGAAGTCCGTAGTGACAATCGGGGAGGGAGACGGTCGACCTTTACTAGTCAACATTCTGGATGAGACGGCCCTTCTTGGCAGGATCTTTCTGACACTTCGAGCCTGAGGTTGCGACATAATCTCGAGGGAAAATGCAGAAAGCGTGGCAGATACCTGTTCGCGGCACGAGGGTCGAAAAAGTCCTAGTTTCGATATCCCTCTGGTACCATTAAAACAAAACCCCATTATTCGAGACTAAAAACCAACTACTACAAAACGATTCGAATTTTATTGGAAGTTTTAACAAAACATTATTTATAATTTAATATAAGGGTTTTCGTCTACATCACTTCCCCCTTTTTATCTCCTGGCCGATCATTTTTCTTCGGCCTCTTCTTCCCGGTCTCCCCCGTCTTCGACCTTGACGGCGTTGACTTGTCCTGTAGGGGAAAGCATGCGTTATCTGTGTGTACAATATAAAAAATCTATTTTGTTTCGTCCGGGACACTACACCCCCCTCCATCTATACCCCGCCCCCCTCGCTTTCGTCCCCGGAGGACGATCCTTCCACGTAGTCCGCCAGTCGTATTTTTGCGTTGGTTTTTTGCTTCGCTCGTCCGGGCAGCCCGTTGAAAACTGTCACATCGTATCGATGGAGCGTTTGATGTACACCGTTGTCGAATTCCACGACGACGGTTTCGGTTCGCGGGGTGTCGATGACCTTGAAGGGTCCTATTCACCTGTCGTCGAGTTTCGTGTTGCGCGCGCGATTCATAACCAGGACCAACTGGCCTTGGTGTAGGTCCTTTTCACGCCGACTGCTGCGACTCAGCTCACGGAGTTTTTGCGCTCGGCTTCGAATATACTGTTCTGCGTCCGCTCGGCCTCCGGGACAGCCCTTGGTCCACGCACGCCGTCCCCGAGCGATTGCTCTTCGACTCGCTGGATCCCTCGGTCAATTCCGAGCCAGGGTCTCCGTCCTAGTTGGATCTCGAACGGGCAGTGGCGCGTCGTACTGTGTTTTGTCGTTCGATAGGCCCAGAGTGCCTCTGCCAGCCTCTCTCGCCAGTTCTCCGAACCGTCTTCGCAGATCCTCTTAATTCGGTCCTCGTGTGGAGGACCCCGAATCGGTGGCAGAGATCTTGTATCTGCGGCGCGTTCACGTTTGCCCCTCGGTCGTTGTGTAGTTGTTTAGGGGCTCCGTAGCGGAAGAACCATTCGTCGCGCAGTATGCGGGCCAGCTCGGCCCCACACGTGTCCGTGGTTGATCTTGGCCTCGACCCATTTTGTGAAGAGGTCCAGCATCGTGACGATGTACCATTTAGTGCCGTCGGGGTCCGTAATCGGTCCCGTAATGTCCCATTCCACGAACTCGTTAGGCTCTCGTGGTTCGAGGGGGCAAATGGGTATCTTATCGCCTCGTATAGCTGTAGCCTGACATCTGCGGCATTTCTTGATGTATCTCTTTGTGTCTTGACGGTACCCGGGCCAAAAAAACGCTCGCGGACAGCGTCGTGCGTCCTTGCGGAATCATAGTGTCCGTTCTGGTCGTGCATGATAGCTAGTACCGCCTTTCGCATGCTCGGGGGCACTTAGATCTGCTCCCACAGCTGGTCCTTGAACTTGTATCGTCGGTAGAATAAATCTCCCCGCCTCTGGAGTTCGCAGTGCCCCGTTTTTACCGGGTTCGAATGTCCTCCAAGTTCCTTGACGGATTCGCTCTGTAAGCGGCCGAGTACGGCGTCGGGCAACAGGGTGAGGCTTTCTTCCTCGGACTGGACCATCGGTTCGGTGGACTCTGTCTCAGCGTGAGCTAGACCGGTTAAGTGGGGTCCTGGGTCCGACTCATTGGTGGGATCCGGGGAGTTTGGGCCCGCGCGGTCTTTTTGCATCTTGACATCGTCCGGGTTGGGCATCCTGGATAACGCGTCGGCGACCACGTTCAACTTCCCCGCTTGGTGCTGCAGTACGAATTCGTGGCGTTGGAGGACCATCTCACTCGTGGGCGCGCGCCCCAGTTCGGCGGTAGAGAGTGCGAACGTATCCCTATGATTATCTACGAGGTTCTGGACCTCCTTGGGGGCTCCTGTGATCTCGATGGGTTCGGAGTTTACTCGGTTCCTAGGTTCGGCGTTCGTTTGGTTGAAAATGATTCTCCGGGTCTTAAAGTTTAAGAGGGAGGCTTCTCTCTCGAGGTAGTCTAGCCCTAAGATTAGGTCGGCATTTAGGTTCGGCGTCACTACGAAGTCCCACGTGTACCGCCCTCCTTCATGCGCGAAGTTAATTGTGGCGACTTCGGAACTCTTCTGTGGAGGCTCGGTAAACCCTTGGAGGCTGATGCGGCTCGCGTGTCGTCCGCTGGCTAAGGCCGCGGCGGGGATGGAGCATAGAGACAGGCTTGACCCCGAGTCAATGAGCCCGTCTACTTCTTTGGTACCTATACGCACTTTAACTACAATAAAATCGGCTGGTCTGGGACTCGCGTAATAAACGGATATGTGTAAACGAGGGACCTTACGCGGTCTGGGTTCGGATCTCTCCGGGCAGAAGCGTTGGACGTGGCCCCGTTTGTTGCAGGTGTAGCATATGCTGTCCGCTGCAAACGGCTGGTCTCTCCGGGGTCTTTCTTGGAGAAATCTCGGTCTGGTTAACTCCGTAATGCGGGGAACCGAGGGAACGATTCGGTCGTGGGCCCCTTCCTGGCGTTTGGGTCGAAGATATCTTGGAGCGCTATCTTCAGTTCGGTAAGGTCGGTGGGCGGATCCGAGGGGAGACGGGAACGGAAGCCCCAAACAAAGTATTGCGGCCTTCAGTCGCGGGTTTCCTGATCTAGAAGAAATCATATCTTTGTTGCATGTCTACTTTCTTTAGATTTCATCTATTAGACATTCGCAAAGAAAAGAACGCTAAACAAAGAATTATAAACGATTCGAATGGAATTAACAATTCCGATGATTCGGCAAATGGGTTAGAAATGTCTTGGGTTGTTCTCGGGTTGATTGCATTCGAGCAATTTGGGTGGCGTTGTGGTGTTTAGTGTGAAGCTGACACATGGACTGTTTTTAGACAAACACAAAAAACGGAAACATTGGTGCTTGTATGGGTACGATGAGACTTACTTTTGGCACCTGACGGGATGGGTATAAATGAGCCGGATTTTTCTCCTCTCTCTAGTTTCCGTAGCGGTTCGATATATATATTGTTTTGTCTCAACTTCCTGGTGTTTTCTCCGCTTTATTCGACCCTTAAATCTCCTACCAGAGGATAAACCGGCTCCGAGGGGATTTGCCATGAATTTTATTGGGAAAATGTTTACAGCTGACGTCCCGAGTAGGCCTGACGTGAAAATCTAACCGGATCCCTCACTAAAAGTGCGGGACCTGTCTGATCGTTGAACCTCAAACGAACCACCACACATTCCTGCTAACAAATAGAGCGCTATTAGTTATCAAAAAAGTGAAGACATTAATTTAGCTGTCATCTCTAAGCCCAGGTGTTTAGGGATCTTAAATGTTAGAAGAAAAAATACGTCTCATTTATGGGTAATTCTCTACGAATAGTTCTTCCGTTATGTATGGGGTGAGTAGCACAATGTCGTTAATGCTTTCAGCGTATCTCCCTTTGTTTCCAGAAATGAAGTCGATGATACCGAAAGAGGAAATAGGCGCTCTTGACTTCATTCAGAAACATCCTGAATACGATGGTAGGGGTACTGTCATTGCAATTTGGGACACCGGAGTTGATCCAACTGCTCGTGGTCTACAAGTTACTTCTGATGGCAAACCGAAGATAATTGATCTTATTGATGCCAGTGGCTCTGGTGACGTTAAAATGATCGATTCCTTCACAATAAGCCCCACAGAAAGGGTCATAACTACATCCTGCGGTCGTATCATCACAGTACGTTTGTCTACTTTGAACATTTCACCATCAATTTTAATAAAATGTTCTGTTCTTGAAACGGTTTTATTGTAGTGGTTCTGTCCTATTATAGATCCCAAATGCCTGGAATCCGATTGACGGAGTTATTCGAATGGGTGTCAAGTCCGCGGTTGAACTTTTCCCCGCTCCGATTTTGGAGAAACTTCAGGCAGATGCAACAGATCGCTACTGGCGCCCAACAATGCAGCGTCTCTCCAGCTACCTGAAGGATGCCACCGGTCGACTGTCTGTTGCTTCGCAGATGTCTGCCAGCCGGAATCCCTTTGAAGCATCCATCTGCCCAGAAGGTTTGCTCGGTTTTGCCTTTTTTAAGAAACTTTGCGATTCACTTGACTGTTCACGCATCCTCCTATATGATTATGCCTCTCGCACAGTAATCTTTGTCTACAAAATCTTCCATCACCTCTTCGATGGCTTGACATTTCGAACTTCGAAAGGTCCGCAGATCCTATGTAGTACTATACTATGCATTCTAAAATCGATCAAGTGCTGGTTTTATGCTGACGTCTTTACCCTTCTGACTAAGTTCATGTACTGGTACCTCGTCATTTCAGATATCTTCCAAGTGCTGTCGATTCTAATATTCATGGACGCATGTTAAAATCTAATTGCGTGGTTTATCATCTTCTAGACAGCCATTTAATGCTATTTTGCACCCACTCGGACCTTTTGAACGTCATTTCAGCAAATCCCATTTTCGTTCACCCGCAGAAACAACAAATTTCGGCATTTTGTTCCGCCTTGGACTCGCTTTATTAAGGTCACGAGGACCAAAACGTTTAGCATTAAAATTAACTACTAACAAAATCGATACTGAAAGTTTGGATTTGACATAGAAGAGGCAGAATAAGTTAACACGAATAAACGAGAATGGTAAAGTTTGGCAAACGTCTAATTGCGGCCAATGAAAGGCATCTCTATCTATCAGGCGTGTCATTATGTGTCATTAACAACGCATATACCTTGCCTTCCCCCGATACTCTTGCATGTATGAAGGGATAATCTGATTATTTTGGTCTCCAGCGTACTCAATTAATTCCCTTAAAGTATTTGTGTCCCCACCACCCATTTAAGCCGCCTCTGCCTTGAGGACGAAAGACGTGCAGGAGCCCACGTCCACCTGCTTGGGCCAGCAGGGCTCCTCCAACAACCACAGTCGCAATGTTAATTCCGCCGCCAGCTTCCTCACCTGTGTTGAGGGTGGCGACGATGTGGGGAGGACTGTGGACCAAAGTGGCCCCCAAACCCCAGTGTTATCCTCCACCCCCTGCCCCCCCAAACCCGGAACCCGTGGGCAAAATCGCGGAGCTTCCTTGCCAAGAATCTGCCCGACACGAACTTCCCGATTCTCCACCTGATTTCAACACGCTAAAAGAATGGCTTGATTCGACGCCCAGGGTGAGCACCTACCTGGTGGTGTTGCTATTCTGTCATTGTGTGGTCTAGTTGATTTCTGTTTACTCATTGTTAGGAGTCACGATCCAAGTCGATACGGGACATGGAGCGCGTTCTAGCTACTCTGAACACCAACAATGATGTCTACCCTCCAGTCTTCGACTGTTTCGTCTTCAAGGGGGGAGATGGCGATTTTATGTAAGCAAACTTGTGCATCCAGCATCGTGGGTCTCATCGTGTGTCAGATGTCTTCAAGTTGCAATCAGTCGGAATTGATAATTTTAGAAAATTTCGCACCGGTTTTGCATACGTAACAAAATTGCCTAGCAACAAATCTCATTTTATCCATGTTGTTGTCAGTCGGAATTGATCACACGCGTAGAACTTGATAAAGTTACTAATGACTCAAAAAGCACTTCATCGTGTCGCTGGAGTTGCATTTCAAGACAAAGCTCTTACCTTATTCAAGTCACATTCGAATCGGTGGGGTCTGTCGGGATATAGCAGCTCCATCCAAGAAACCAATTCTTATCCATCAATAGAGCCTTTCTATTAGTGTACCTGCTATTCCTGTTCTTTTTAGAGCCTGTGTCGACACAAGCCCTTATGAAGAAACCCCAACAACATTAGCAGATATGCCACTAATGAAGGATTTCACAGTCGATCGTCAAGTTGGCATGTTTGGAAACGATTGTATGTACCAAATGGCCTATTACTTGGAATTTGTCAGTAGCAGTCGATGCACGTGTTAGCCCAGATATACTACATAGTATATTAGTAGTAGTAGCAGTATTAGTTTCCACATCCCGCTCCATGGAGTGGTGTACATTTATTGGTCTTTGTCGGGTAGTGGGTTTAGGCTACCTAATAAGCTTTTATTGAGAATACTCCGTAACGTTGGGTTATTGAACAGCAGAAACCAAAAGCCCACTACTTCTACATTATTTTTTTATGTAGCCTTGCTGTACTACACAGTTAAAATCCTCGATGATGGCGAACTCCTACAGATTGTCACCAACTCTGGTTCCCATGGTACACACGTAGCTTCGATTGCGGCAGCCTGCCTCGATGGATTGGAGGAGGAGCCGGGTATCAGGAAGTGTTGTCCTGAAATCGATTGTGGTAACCACAATGGGATAGCACCGGGGGCGCAGATTGTTAGCATCAAAATCGCCGACACGCACCTCCTTTCGATGGAGACGAATGTTGCACTCATGCGCGCTGTAAGTCGATGGTTTGTTTTTGTTCCAGAGCATTTGTAATGGCTTTACTCCTTATTTTGTTTGTCTCAGATCAACTGGACCATGAATCTGAAGTGTGACATCGTCAACTACAGTTTTGGAGAAAAGGCATATCTACCGAACTTTGGGTAAGACGCTCCCCCCCCCCCCGAAACTCGGTCTCGCTAAGGCGCCCTTTAACCCCGATGTTTTTAGTCTTATTTCGTCTTTCGTCGTTTTTGGCATTGGCAGAGAGTTTGTGAGGCAAAATACTCATTTTTTTGTATTTTCTCATCAATTTTATTCTCCAATCGTACAAATACAGTCGCATCTACACCCACCTGACGCAGTTCGTGCTGCAGACCAACATCGCTTTCGTCACCTCGGGGGGAAACAACGGTCCGGGATTGGGCACTGTCGGATCTCCCGGGGGATCCGTCGAAGGTCTCATTGGTACGTTTTAATTGGTCTTTAATTGATGGTGGTATTCGCTTTATTAAGAACGAAACATCTCAGCATTAAATGATATGGATGCACATGATCGCCATTACACATAGAAGATGCAGAAAATGTTCACACGAATAAACTAAATAGCAACGAGGTAAATTGGCAAGAAAGTCAAATTAAACCCTCGATAATGTTTGGTAATTGCGTGTCAGTGGGTGGTGATGGAGAGCCTGTGGAAAAAAATCTCGTGAAATACACCTCGCCTCCTTCTCGGGACGACTCCAAGAGAGTAACAGACTACTGATATTACTTCTTGTTTCACTTATAATGGTGCAACTTAAAGTCGGTGGTTAGGAAAAAACGACGATAGGCAGTATGCTGTCTGGTGAATTAGGCAAGACATCCACCTCCAAGCATCGATTAGGCGTTCACACAAACGTTGATGTGGTTTTGGTTTGCTCTGATGCATAGAAACAATCAGTTGGGAAACAAAGACGACGGTATCTCCAGGATCACTCCAGAATGACCGAATGTTAATGCTTAAGTAAATCGGCTCAATCAAATATTTGTTTGATGAGCTGTTCAGAACATCGAAACCCGGCGACCCCTGGAACCATCTATATATAGATTCACAGGAACCCGTCGCTCATATCCCTAGACCTTGATGCTCTGAATGATGGCTTTATCTTCAAATCCGCTGACCATTCCGCGGGGCCTCGCGTCTGATCTCTTAATCCACGCGCTTTTCTACCCGCTCACGAATCCTTTATCTCACCCGCGGTTCTGATAATCTGTCACCACGATATTTGTCCGATTGTAGCCCAAATCGTCAATTATTCGTTAGGAGAATGGCCAGATGTCGCTATAGCACCTATTCCGAAACCTTCCAATGGTTCCGAGGAACCTGTCTAGTATATACCTATCCCCAACTCCTCTGTGTGGTTAAACGTGATTGAGAAGCATCTCCTCTCTAAATTGGAGGACACGCTAAAAACGGTCGATGGCTGCTCCACCAGTATGCTCATAAACCGACTAGAAGCACTCTGGACACCTTGGTGACGTTCTCGAACACCTACTACTCTTCTCGAACTTGATGCTGCAGCGAAAGCCCTTAAGGGATTATTTTTGGACTTCACCTCGGTGGGAAGATGGCGTTGAAGGATGGTTGATTAATTGGCTTGAAATGTATTTCTCTAACCGAAACCAACACGTAAGAGTCGGAAACGAAGCCTCATCCTCCTTGCCCAATAAGTGTGGTGTTATGCAAGCCGCTGTGCTATCTCCATTCCTTTTCAACTTTTGCACGTTTAGGCTTCGGTACCATAATGACGTTACGCTAATCAAATTGTGGTAGGATTATATGGAGGGTTGAGTTAACCCTCAATATAGAATAGACGAATTGTCTGTATTACCTGTATAACTCAATTAGCCAACCGAGACCTTTACAGAATGAGAACACGTCGTATAGAATATTCTTAAAAGTGTGGTACAATACTCAGCATAGTAAAACACAATTAACCGTTAAAGTTAGCAACCACCACACAAATACGCCTGCAAAACGAATGAGGATTCTTAACAGCTCGGGCAGACAGTCATTGAGGTACTCGAGTGGTCTTCAGAAAACGGCATTCGGCTAAACGCATAAACATGTATCTCCATTAAGTTTTCACTGAAAGCATATGTTGATCACACTACGGAAATCGCTTCACTCCATACTTTCGCTTCGAACTCAAAATCGAAATTCCTCGGCGTTATTTTCAACAGTCGGTTATCTTGGTGTGATCGTTTGGATGCCGTCGTCTTTGTTTCCCGCCTCTGTTTCTTAGTTCACCGGTTCACGAGACTTTGAGTGAGCTAAATTCGTATAAAAACCTTTGCCCATCCCCTCTATTCAAGTTTATCTAAGCGCAACTCTCTTCTACCCATGTGTAAGCAATACCGTGCAATACCTACAAGAACAGCGGAAATTGGGTCATATCGCAATTCGGTCATTCCTTGTCCCGACTTTTAGTTTCACCAGAGCAGGTGATGCAGAAACTTAAAGCTAATTTGAGTATCTACCATTGTTATATTATTTATTTACGCTGAAAGATTTGTTCTCCGTGCTCTTGCGGAAAGTTTGACGCATTTGTATGCGTTCAGTAGCAGCCCGGTAGTCGATAGATTTATCGATGAATCCATTCCAGTTCGAGGGGGCGATTTAGCAGACACAAGCGATAGCTTCATGTCAAACTGTGTTCATTTTTCCATAAATCACCAAAGGCTGATTGAGCGTGTTATTTTAGTTGTTGCCATACGTGAAATCAGTTGGTTTCCCTGTCGGAATACTCATTCCTTTCAGACGCCTCAATTGTTATGGATCAGGAGGAACGTTCGATGTGTGTGCAGTACTTGTCTTACCAGAACCTAAGGGAGCTGTTTATGTTGTCCATTTCCTTAGCAACGTCAGATTCAGCAAAAATCTAAAAATTGTTGCAACAACCAAATCCACCATATTCTATTGATTCAGGCTATGTACTACACGAAGAAATTTGTTTATCCTTATTAAACATTGGTAGTAGTACAAGAGCGATTCCGTTGTCAGACTGTGATAGTGTGAAGTGCTTACGACACCGAAACATCGACACATATATGGTCTAGGAGATTGCTTTCGCGTGTTGGAAAATGGACAACGCTATATGGTCCAAGTGGGCGTTTGTGGGCATAATTCAATTCAATCCACAATATATTATAGGAATCGCCAGAATTGTTGGAAATATAATGTATTATGCTCTTACCGCTTCGAGGACATTCAGCTTGGATCGAAATTCTTCTTCTTCGTAGGTGTTGCTCCGCTGGTGTCTCCGAAGATGCTGACATACATGTACTGCCAGCCATCCTGTTGTAACGAAGATCTTCGTTCCCATGTACGTAGTTTACCAGTCTCAAACCTGAACTCATCGAATATTACTTCGTTTTGTCCGCTCCCTTACCTTTTCCCCCGTGCCATTGATAGTCGCAGACTGCCGCCTCGACCAACGATGAGCCGGCCGAACCGACAAACCACGTTGGTCCGGTGACCTCGGCGTACTTCTGGGGCTCTCGAGGTCCCTCCGCCGATGGAGCTCTCGGCCTGACGGTTGCTGCTTGTGGAGCCGCTGTCGCCGATGTCGCTGCTTGGAAATGTCACGCCTTTGATCTGCTCCATGGCAGTTCGATGAGCAGTCCGTCGGTCGCGGGCGGAGTCGGTTCGTTTATCCCCTATTTGTCGCTATTTGCTTTATTGTCCAACTCCTTCACAATCTAATATTGACCTGCCTCTCCACCCATCAGTCTACTTTTCACCTCTTTTCACCTCTCGTTAGTCTCTCCGCCTTGCCCGCTGTTTAATTCCTCGAGTACAGTCACTTTCCTCCTAGGCTTCTGTTGACCTCTTCTTCTTCTTCTTCTTCTTTCATTCCCTGTTTTGAGTTTCTCGTTCTCCCTAATCTCCTCTGTTCTATCCTCCAGTCTGTTTGTTTCAGCCCTGGTTCTGTCTGCTCTTCGTCAAGTCAAATCTGACACAAAATTGCTGGTTCCCTTTGGGTTGTGGCGATCGGCGATCTTCGCGACGTCCAAACCGGTTCCCCATTTGACACCCCTGGACCAGGGAGCAGGTATCTTCCAATCGGGCGCCGTCTTCGACTTCCTCCGCACAACCATTAGTGCACCCGCCGTACCACTGCCTTTTTCACCGTCGTCGTACGTTTGTTGTGCTGTGATCAGGAAGGCTAGTAGGCGTATTCGCATGGCCAATCAGATCCCTGGAGTGCTGTGTACCGTACAGGAGTAGTACCTCTAGTCGTGGAGTCTGCAATGCCACGAACGCTGCGATGTTCCCGTTCTACCAAACACGTGTGGCTATAGGATGGGTCGGCTTCATGGATGTCGCCAATCGCAGCCACCCATCGCCGGCCATAATTTTGTTGCGGGGGGCTTTTTGCGGCTACTAACATTACAAAAATACTTTTTACGCATAAATTGGACCCTGGTTTTAATTCTCCTTTTTCATGGATTTTTCGTTGACTTAATTAAAATATTCACGATAACAGCTTGCCGCAAACGTTTGATCGTTAACGCAAGTCTATCTGAGACTTTTCTAAAGTGCGAATTGCCGTCTCGCAAGCTAATATGTAAAAAAACAGCGATCAATCAGTATTTTTCTCGCATTGATAATACGGTTACAATCGACTTGAGATAAAAGGTTCTGTGTCTACGATTACAGCACCCCCACCAGCATTCATCCCCCATATCAAGTTCCAAGCATCGAGCTGGTTGGCTTAGTGCAATTCGTTGTCGCTATCCTCCAAATACATCACTTCCCGCTCTTGCGTCGTTAAATGTACGTTCGATTTTTAACAAAGTTCAGCATTTTCATTCTCTACTCTTTACTGCTGTGTAAACCTGTCTCCGGAAAACCTGTCTCAGGGCGATCACATATTTGTGCCAGAGAAATTCGAATGCTTCCACCAGGGCGGAACGCGGTCCTTAGTCGAAGGGGGAAGATGTCTCGACTTGCATCAATCTCAGCTGGTCGAAATCGAACAAAAAAGTTTTACTACGCCGATTCTTTATTTTGCTGTGCGGTGATTTCAATTCGGTGCCTTTCTGCTCGCTTCTTACGTTGGATCACAATACCATTCTGCTCAATTTCCTCACGCGCGAAGGGAATCTTCTTGACCACGCATTTTTGTCTGAATTTCCTCTGTATGCATGTCGTAGATGATGTGCACTCCTAGCCAAGTCTGACCACAGCATTTTCGTATGTCTACGGAAAATATATGAAAAAAACAATCAAGCCCATTAACATTGTCCCGTTCGCACAGCCTCCAGAACAAGAACAATTTTTCGCTGATTCCGACTTTCTCAAGTAAATATATATGCAAAGACGACGGAATCTCTAGGATCACTACAGGATGGCGGAATGTTGAAGGTATCGCCCAGGAATTTGACTTATAGTACGAAGCGATCGTTGATGTGTCAACAACATCTAGAGTGTCTGACTACTAATCTCCGATCTCTGTACCATACGCATTCCCCGCTTACCGGACTATCCCCCAGCCCACGTGTCGTATCATCTCCATTTCTTAAACAATTGAGACGAAGGAAGGAAGGCAGGTATCGATAAATTAAACCCATTCCGATCGTGATCACAACTGAGGTAAATGGACTTAATCAGATTTTTGTGGATGAGCTGTTTGGAATATCGAAACCAGGCGACCGGTTCTGAAAATCTGTCATCGCGATATTTGTCCGATTGTTACCCAACTCGCCAATTATTCGCTAGTAGAATGCTATTTTTCTTCGGAATCAGCGATGTCGCTATAGCACCTATTCCGAAACCGAAAAATCGTTCCGCTGGACCTGCCAAGTATACACCTACCGCCAACGCCTCTATGTGGATTAAAGTTAAAAACTTCCGATTACCTGCTTATAAACCAAATAGAAGCACTCTTAGGGGCCGTAGCCACGTGGTTCTCGCACACCGCCACTCTTCGCTGGATGCCGGAGCGAAAGAGGTTACGGGAGTATTAATGGACTTCACCTCGGCTTTCAACGCGCTTTCACGCTCCTACATCCTTTCTCACACTTGTCTGCTGGCCCGACCGCGCCAGTCTGTGCCTAGTGACGACGAAAGACAGTTGTATAAGGAACGCATCCTGCTTCCATTGCTGCCTAGAGCGACTCTCTGTTACCCGAGTCGAATGCCGCCACGTAATCGATGAAACATGTTATTGATACTGTTGGTAATTGTAGTGATGTTCCTATTTTCCGAGCAGGATACATATCTGGTCAACGCATCGCCAACCGCCTCCTCCTCCTCCTTTGTTGGGGCGAGTTTGAACGTCTCTCGCGGGATGCCATCTTCCCGTGGATATTTGCAGTTTTTCAGCTTTTCAATTGTGCCAATTGGCAATGTCTGACCGAGTTGCTAGATCGCTGTCCGCCATACATATTGCTCCTCACAGGGATACGCAAATAGACGCGATGCAAAGGATGCATCAGTGGACTGGTAAAGTTTCAGGTCCCGCGACTGCCTGCTAGGGGAAGCTGGAAGCTGTATTGTAACGCGCACACAATGTTCTTGTGTGATCCGTAATGTTGCCGATCTGCGCGCCCCGGTATCATCTGCATCCTTCGATCGAGGATGCCCAACATGATCGTGCTTGAATGTGGTCGCATTGGTGCGCTGTGCGGCCGTCCTTGAGGTGTTTTTTGGGGAAGCTGGAAGCTCGTGTAAGAATCGCCGATTCCGATTTTTCCAAAGGTCCGAGGGCCGGTGCGGGGATTGCAGTCCCCCACTACGAGTAGGATGTCGCAATTTGTCACCTGCGCTGACAGCTTCTTGTAGCTCACCATAGAATTTTCGTCCTTCGCCTCGGCCTCAGCCCCGCCATTTTGGAGGTTTAAACGGCAATTTATCGATGTTGAAGGGGTTGCCGCGAAAGCGGATTAGATGGGTTCCGCCGCCAGTACTCTGCTGTTGACCCTGCCCCCAACTACGAATGCCACACCATGTTGACCAAAGTTTTCGGTTGGTCCGCTATGATATAGGGAACCTATGCCGTATTTCGGAGTTGGGTAGGCGAACTTCGGAGAGGTAGTGGCGTAGCTTACTGGAGGTGGTGCATTGGCTGCCGGTGTCCAAAAGCGTCCTGACATTCCATCAGCCGACGTGTAGTTTGGTGTGTGGGGATTCAAGTTTGCTGTGGCGGGTTGGAAGAGGTGGCTTTGCGGGTAGTTAGCTAACTGGTTTGTCACTGGTTTGCCGCTGGGGGGAGCTGGGCTCGAGGAGCATGAGTCGAGCTTATGATTCTAGAATGTTCTATGCGTTTCTTGGGGGGTTTCGTACAGTTTGATTACCCAGCCTCACTCGGCTTTGTTCACACCTTCAAATGTGTGTGGGCAGAGGATCTCTACTCCAAGATCCAACGGCCAGAACGCGGTTTTGTTGCTCCACTACCACCTAGATCCCCGCTGCCACCTTCAACAAAATGATTGGATGCTTTGTTAGGAGTGATTTCAAAAGGACAACTAGAAACTCACTTTCTGCAGCGCTGTCAGTGCACTCTCCTAGGGGCTATCATTCTGCTCGAAGTCGTCCCTGATTTGTCCCCATCAGTTTGCCAGTAATCACGTAATGCGTCAGTCTTCTCTGTTTGACATAGTATTTTTCTAATTCAAATTGAATGTGCCTAATAACCGATCGATGTGGCCCAATCACGATTAAGCAGTATTGTTCACTGTTGTTTGTTTTGTCAACGAGCCGGTAGCTGATTGATATAACCGCCCGAGGTCGTTATTGGTTTGTTTCCCACCCACAGGTACTCAGTGCTGTCTGCGGATTCCACGACTACTGCTGCATCGAGCATGATCCGGCTGCAGTCGCCGAAGATGAACATTCCCAGGGCCCCCATGACCACCCTCGATCGATTTACCGGTTGGTGTCTTCAGTGCCACGTCACGGGCCCCGGCTGCCTTGCCGAGAACAACCGCCGCCTCCACAGTCGGGGCATCTGGCTCCGAAGGGGCTGGCTACCGTTTCTTCGCGAGGATGATACCAGACCGTATCCACAAATGGCCTTCAAGGTCCACCTTGAACCCCTTTTCTCTCAGGTTTGTCTCAGGAAGGTGTGACAAGGATATTAATCATGTATCTGCAAATCCTAGTGAATATTTACAATGTACCAGTCAAGCCGGTCATTTATATAGACAACGGTTATGTCCAATAATTTGCAAAACGTTTAATTTAGTTTCTATTGATACAATGAATGGTGTAATATATGCAAGGTCTTTAGAGTTCGCGTTTCCCGTTCATCCTGGTTTTGTTCTGACAGCTGTCACTGATTGAAAGCGCATCTTTTGCCAAATATCAATTATGAGGTGTATAATTTACTAAAATTAATTTGATTTCGCTCGCCAGTCGTATAAAAATAATCAAAATCAACTTTGAAAATGGTTCATCTGTGAAAACGAAATTTCAGTCGTTATAATCGTCCAACAGAGCCCGGAGTAAGAAAATTAATCGAAACATTTGAGTCGACTTGCTCGGTACAAAACATGAAAACATAAATATAATCGTTCCGGCCGTTCACCTAAGCATATCGCTTTGTGAGGGAAATGTTTCAATTGAACGACGTTCACAGCAATTGGGTCTGTCTAAAATCACCACATGACGAATTTTGCGTAACGATTTTGAGTTTCATTTGGTGCAAGAAATTAAAACAAACGATTATCGGCAACGTCGAAATTTCGTTAATTTCATTCAAGAACAAGCGGATGGATTTGCTGGAAAATGATATTTTCAAGCTAAGCTTATTTCTAGTTTAAATTCCTCTCGTTTTACTGTTTGATGCATCATTTGGTTCTGATGGTGTTGTCACTGTGCCATTGTTCTTCGAAAATGCAGCTGAAAATGCGACATCGTGACATATTAACGACGTTTTTGTACCCTTTTTGATGGTATGGATATTGGCGATATGTGGTTTCATCAGGACGGTGAACAAATTCAGAAGTAATTTGGTTGCCAAAATCGCCGGATTGAACGCATTTGGGCTGTTTTCTGAGAGCCATCTGAAAGATTGTTTTTGCAAATGAACCAGAAACCATTGAAGCCTTGAAACACAACATTCGGTGCGAAATTGCCGAGAGAGAGTCACAATTAAGCCGAAATTTCATTGAAAATTTCGCCAAAAGAAGCGAAATCTGTAAGTTTGTGCGCGGGGAAAATGTGTAGTGTATAATTCATTCATTAATTGTAGACCCTCTACTACATACATCAATAAACAGATTAAGAAATTTCATTCACACTGAGTACTTAATTTTAATTTCGAAAGACCCTATTTATGAATGGTAGAAATAGCCTTTCTAATATCCCTCGCGCGTTAGTTTTGTTCAGACTTTCTTCTTCGCGTGCAATTCTTTTCAATGAAACCGGTAGAATTCGCTGCGACTTCCGATTGATTATCTTTGCAGGGGCTCTGTGTTAATCTGAACAACTCCTTTAGTGCCTGCCTCTATCCCGAAGAGAGGTAGAGGGGCCGATGTGCCAATTCGCGAAGAGTTGATAAAGGAGGGGGAAGCCATCAAAGATGAGCGACACACTTGAAATTCGTAGCTTAGAGTCTCTCAGATACTCTGCAACAACAACAGCGCTGATGTACTGCCGGGATGCGCCGGATTAATCGGGCAACCACCTGGCAACTGTGAAGCAACAATGGGTCTTTTTCTGTTCATCGATCTGTCTCCAGGGCGTCCCGGCGGACTTCATTCGCAGCTTCAATTTCAATGTGCGCATCCGCGTCGGTTACACGGCGGACTCAGAGCCGCTTCCCCCCTGGCTCTCCGTGGCCCCCTACGTCCTGATCTCAGCGAAACAGCGTCTCTTCCCCCTCTACATCGACCCTGCCTCCTTCTCTGACGACACCCGTCCAATTGACAGTTCAACCACCACACACCCACCCAGTGTCGTCCACCACACCTGTCTCGCATTCATCAGCGCCGAACCCGGCCACCCGGAACACGTTCTCGCCCATCTGCCCATCACAATCCAGATTCCGCAAAAGTAAAGTACCCTCCGTGTCTATAGCAATTGTTTGTTGTTTGGGTTAGGAACTGTTGCACCACAAAGAAACTGTATGCTTCACATCTTTGTAGAAATTGGTTACTTTCCTTGTCCATCCAGATTCTACAGAGGTTTGCAAAATCCCCACTCCAAACGATCACTAGAGGGAAGGATTAACCCTCCTGGATTTAAGAGGAGGTCGTTTTGGCGCTTGCTGTTGAAGCCTGCCTGCACGTTGTTTACCCGACCCTAAACTCCCAGACTGAAGAAATCACACGCTTCAGCCAGCCTCGGCTCCGCGAACAACATATTCAATCCCTATCAAACGATATCTCCATCATTGTCTCCTCGTTTACCTTGCAGGTGTACACTGGATGCTCACAATGGAGTGTTTCGATTCGGTATCGAGGGAGAATTCTCCCACACCAACAAAGTCTGCAGATGGTTCATCCACGTGCCTCGCGGGTCCACGGCTGGTCGTAAGTCTCCGGCTCTAATAATATCCTTGGTGCTCACTCACCGATTAAGACTGGTGCTACTCATTTTCAACAATGTCCACGATGAATCTTAATTTCACCTTGATTTAGCTGGTTCATTTGAAATTTTAATTCAGATATATTTTTTTGCAACCCAAAATGAGGTATTTCGGAGGACTAATCATCAGTTATATTGGGTTACAATTGGTTATCCATTTGGCCATTTTATCGGATGATGTGACCTCTCGGTGAATAAGTCGTGTCATTCCTTTTGAAGTCATCGCTCAAAATTCTTCATGCAGTTCTCCTATTTCGCAACACGATTACATTTCTACACTTTCATCAGGAGGAGGGGCGATAAACAGTCTCATATCTCTCTCTCTCTCTATTATTTACCTCTCCTCCACAGAGTTCCGAATTCGCCGTTCCGACCATGACGGCGACGCGCCTTGCACCTTCACCATCTCCCTGGTGCAGCCGACGCCACTGGGAAGCTGCCGCGGCTCCTGCCACGAAGTCCTGCGCCGCGAGCTCAACCTCTGCTCTGCTGGATCGGGGGGCGTCGGCATGAGCGGTGGGCGTTCCGACATCTCCAGGGATTTCGACATGTCCTCCGGGGAGGTCGTGGTGCCCTTTGAGGTGCCAACAGGCACCTTGGAAACACTCGAGGTCACCGTCGCTAAAGGCCACGGCGCTAACATGCCCGCCAGCTGTTCCGTTATTGGCTCGGTCACCTTTCATGGACTGGAGATTATTCCGCGCAACATCTCATTTGTAGGTTATTTCGTTGTTTTGCAACATGACAATATTACATATTACACCGCATGGGTGTCTCCGATGATGATGATGATGATGATGATGATGAATGGGGGACATGCTGGTGTAACCACGAACTTATCGGAAGCACTTGGATCATTTTTGTGGTTTTCAGCACACCTCGCAAATGTACTTCCCTCTTCACATTCGGTCTAACTTTGGCCTTGAGAAGATCAGATGGTCAATGGAGGCGGCCTCCTGGGTACTTCCCGTGAGGTAATAATACACTTCCTATTTACAAATAAACAGTCCGCGCACTATTATCCGCACATAATGTCAAACCAAATCGAGCCAGCGTAAATCGTATACAACTAAGTTAACGTTTCATTTAATCCAAAATAATGTCACGTATCACGTACAATTTTCGTAACGGATCGGGGGCATGTATAGCTGATTTCAATTTTGTGGATTGTCGCCCATTTTTATGATCCTTTGTTTCTTCAAGTTGGAGCGCATTCGCAGGTGGTTTGGAGGATTATTAATCCCTTTTAACTTTCGTAGGAATACAGGTTACCTCCTAATTATTTTTGTTTATATATTTTTCTAAAGACCATCCACTTTCTCGCGGTCCTACCAGAAACTGAGCGCCTATGTTGAGGGGTTTGCGGGCCTCCCAGGCGTCCACACTCTTACGCTCGAGTACAACTTTTCCTGCGTGAGTTATTCTTCTTCTTCTTCTTCTGGTCTGGTCTGCAATGACTTCGTCCTACGACCATGTTCCTCTCCCCCATTCCCTGCGATAAAGCCCTTCAAAACCGACAAAGTGGCCTTCGAGTTCACGCGGTTGACCTCCCTCCTGTACGAGGCCGATGTGGTGCAGCTCTTCTATCACGTCTACGATACCTTCGACCGGTATCTGGGGAGTGGTTCCTACCAGACGGTTGGTTGTTGTTTTTTTACCTTCATTCTACTCATCAGCTGTGAGTTCATGGGGTTTCGGGAAATCGTTTAACCACCTCGGCGGCACCAATTGGTTACCGCCATACCTATGATTTATGTACCCATTTTGAACGAAATCTTCTCAGATTGGTCCATTTCTGCATGCTCGCCTTTCGTGGGTCTATGGATTCTGAAACGTGGAAAAATAGCCCAGCATTTGTCTGCATTCTTGAACCTATAACGCAGCCATTTTTTGTGTTTTATTTTAATTTATCTGTTGGTTTTCTTTTGATCGCCGATTGCTGACTGATTGCCAATTGCTCTGGTCAGCTTGGAGAACAAAATATGTGTATTGTCTCATCATGGGATTGGTGATTGGGCATAATCACTAGGTCCCGACGAGACATCAAACGCGTATTTCTTACGCTTCTAATGTAAAATTAAAAAGGGTTGCTAACCTTTTTGTTGAAGATGGACCCCGTGAAATACAGCTTCAAGTTGAATAAAGGTCGCATCAAACTCGTTGCACAGGTGCGTTGATACTTCCTTATTTTATTTCTTGGAAAGGTAGGCAAGTTGAGCACTTGGCGGAATTCAAATGAGTTAAACGCGTGTGATTGGCTAGGTAACCTCCAATGACAACTGTGCTCGATATGTATGCCAATTCAATTGATTCTCGCAGTTCATAAAATTAATCTGGAAGAACAAATTGCTCCAAAAAAATTTGCTCTTAACCCCAAGGGAAGATTTGTTGCATGCTTGCTACCTTGAATAGTTTCGTGGGTTTTGCAGTCCGCTTGCTCTCCCATCCTCTATGCTGATTGTTTTATTTGAGACTGTGTGGTGCTGTGTCTTCTAGGGGGTATGTCAAAGTCTCATGCATGAACAGACTTGGTCTGTAATAGTAAATACGGCTTTTGAATGAGCATAGTTGCTTATTAATAATAATAATAATAATTGAAGTGGCTTTATTGAGGTCACGAGGACCAAAACATTCAGCAGTAAAAATAGGCAATATGACAAGTATTAGATGTGAAAATTGTCTTTTAGTTCCTGTTTCACCTGCTCTGGTGATCATAAAAATCGGGACAAATGGGGAATGACCGAATTGCGATATGCCGCCGTTCTTGTTGGTATTGAACGGTATAGTCTACGCATTGGTCGAAGAGATTTACATTCAGATAAACTTGGATAGAGTGGATGGGAGGGGTCACTTAAAATACGAGCAGCCCGAAGACCGTTTGAAAAGTGAGAACATTGGAAGAACAAAAGATTTAAATTTAGGAAGCTACATTAACCAAAACAGTGTATGAATATTTTGGCTTCCGAAAATCGTTGCAAGGAAGCAGCTAAGAAGGCGGGTTTGATTATGGCGATTCCGTCGGCTCCAAGAGTGTGTCGACAATGGAGGCCATTGGTGTTTTGTCACTTGGGACAGCCATGCATTCCCCCTGTAGATTCTCTATGCCGACACCAAGAAGGTCATCTACGAATCCAAAGATACTGACATGCTGGACAAACTCGCGCGCTACCCCCTCCTAGCCATGTTTCCAATGCCTCAGATGGGCCTCGTCGCCGCTGGCAGCGAATCCCCCCCCAGCGCCCCTCAAATCTCCCTCGAGGTCTCAACGTGTCTCGCTACATTGGGGATCGCGGCAATCGACTACGAGAAGAGCTATCGGTCCCTCAACTTCGGCCAGGCAGACGAGGTTACTGGAGACTGCAGTCTCAAGCGCCCGATGAGCACCGAACGCAGAGATCCGTTCTTCGGCAATCTGCAACAGTTCCCCACAGTTCCGAGCTACCTATGTGCTGGTGACTGCATTACCGAGGTCTTTGGGATCAGTAATGAAAAGTTGGTCTTTTGTGCTTCTTCTTCTTCTTCTTCTTCTTCTTCTTTGCCTTCCCCCTTCCAATGTTTTCCTCCCTCATCTTGTTTTATAGTCTGATGGCGTATTTGGTGCCGGGATCGTATATACTCGGCAATATTTATTTCTACGAGCACCCGCGGCTCAGGAACACTGTGAGCCTGAAAACCTTTTTATGTTCTTTGGATACACCACTCTACTGAAGTATTTTAAGTACAAATGACTGCTTACAGGTTACCTGTGGTCTCCAGGTCAACATTGGGCCGCGACCAGAGGTCAAGCCGGCTGCTCAAACCGGATCAAAGCAAAGTGTTTCTGGTGGTGGTGGTGGTGGCATGGGACTGACTGATTTAAAACGTCTCTCCTGGATCGCCGACGCTTTCTTCGGTGGCAGTGTGTCGGCAAAGGTCGGCTGGAGGTCATCCATTCATTCTCAAGGTTGGTTGTATGGTATTCCTTTTGGAATTGATGGCTATTGTGAGTCATTTTCGCATTCATTTTCGCATTCATTTTCTCAGCATCGAATGGGACCAAAAAGAAGCCAAAGAAAACAGCCAATCAGAACGAGATTTCCGCTGCTACAGAGGTTTGTTATATAATCTGTGCCAATGTTGTGTCATTTTCCTAACTGTGCTGACACCCTTTGTCTTCCGGGTTATCGGCAGTTTCTATTCTTGTTCAAGTCATTTATAAACTCGTTTGATTGACGTTTCATCGGCTAACACTGTTTTATATTTTTATTTAAACCTACATACTTATTCGCAACTGTAGTTCTGAGTGTTCAACGTGTCTATTGTAATTATACTCCCACCTTCTTATGTTTTTTACTCTCCGTATTGTCTCCTTTCTCACCTCCCTGGCATAATTTGTAGCAATTTTCAAATCCTTTCAGTTAGATACGGATTTCTATCGATGTTGCCAGACGCTGGAGAATTTTTTTGATGATCGTGTTGTAGATGCGTGGCGATAGCGAACTTTTGTTAAATCGTTTGCTGGACCAGCTGTTTTTTGCTGTGCTCTCTCTCTTTGGCTGAAACTGTTTGGTGCTGCTCACGTCCGTGCAGCCCTCCAGTCGTTGGACGCCATCTTGCTGCTTCAAGGAGGGTCAGCATCTCTGCACTCAAAGGGCTGCCTTGTGCTTGTAGTATACATGGATCATTCCATTCGACAGTGCAGGTGCAGCCAACTCGGCCGATCTGCCTGTGACTGTCGGGGTTGCTAATGCCTCCCAAGAGGTCTGTCTTGGTCGCCGCCTCTTCCAGTGCCCTGTTTACAGTGGGGTTAGGTCGGCTCCATGGGTTTAGGTCGGCATTTCTAGAGAATACCTTTGCTCCGAAAAGGTGCTTTTTCTTACTCACACGGCATGCAGAGGTGTGCACGGGTCGTCATAATGGATGGATGTTCTCGTTCTGTTCGCATTATTGACCTCCTGTTTATATCGTTGACTTATGGTTGAGCATTTCCACGTTTGATAGTCTGCGTTTATAACTCCGGGTAGGCTAGGCGTATTCTGTCTTCTGTTCTCCTACCACAGTTCTTCCCTCGCTGTGACTTCATTGGGTCTCCCTTTGTTGGCGTTTGTGTGATGATAGCAGTTCCCTGTATGTCTTTTGGTGGGTGGGTGTCGACGATGTGTGTATCACATCTTTCACTGCTGCTGGTTCTGTTGCATGGCTATTTTATCTTGGCTCTTTGTATCTTCTCAACATACTTGCCATTTTTCATGCCCTCGTAGCGAACGGCGACTTCATCAGCAAAAAAAACTTTTTTCTAGTCGTTATCGCTCGTCTCTAGTGCCATAAAGACCATTCTTCTTCGTAGTGGAACTGTCGGAGACTGCTTGCGAAAGTCATGCAAGCTAGTTTTCAGTTCTCCAGAATTTCCCAAAGCCTAGTTGGAGTTAAGACAGCTTTCGTTTGCCCTCTAGCCATTGTCGGTGCCTTCGTTCTACAACACTCTCTTGAAAAGCTATCTCGTCGGACTTGATTCACCTTTTTCGGTTTCTGCATTGCTCTACATCTGTAGGCATCGACGGCTGAACCCACCGTGGACAAACTGATGCAGACGCTGTTGAGGTCGGACGACGCCTTCAGCGTAGATCGCGTCACCGTCTGGAGGTCCATCAACGAAGCCATTGGAGGCCTCATCGCCCGTGCCGTCGCTCTTCGACCTGGTGAGAATGACCCGGGTCGCTGTCTGCTTCCCCTCGAGGTCTCGGGGTCAGGGGAAGAAGATGATGGGGAGGAGGAGGAGGAGGAGGAGGATGAGAGGGATAGACCGGCACTTCTCAAATACAACAAGGTCGTCCCACCAGAAAGAGAAGAAGAAAACAAGGCTGTTTCTGTTGAATCGCGAGAGTCCCATGAGTAACGTTTTTGCTGGCATAAAAATGCTATATCGAGCCTAAGTAAATATTTGTTTACGAGTAAATTGCCCAGCAGTATCGAGGGGGCGGGGCGGAAGGAGCAACCCAGAGACATCTAAAGACTCTACAGCAGAAACACAAACCTCCCGGTATTCTTTTTTCACGTACGCCAGATCCCGGACCCAGTCTTTCTGTACGAGCACACGAACATAGCAATCCATGTGCACCAATACAGCAACAATAACAACAACTTTGGCTTTACTTTCGTTTTCTCGTTTGATAGAACGCCGCCGCTGCCGCCAACCACGGACGTTTTGGAAGCAGAGAAAGCTCCAGCGTCCGTCAGCATATCCGCCGGTTGCGGCCCCGACCATCATCTCACAGTCGCTCTAGTTGTAGAGGCCCTTAGCATTTACGGCCGCCACATCTGCGAACGCTTCATCCGCCGCTCCTCCTCCTCCTCTTCTTCGCCAGCAGCCGCAACAGCCCCTCTTCTTCTGTGTCTCGAAACGATAATGCAGCGTCTGGTGCGCCTAACAATTTCCAAACAGCAACGCAGCACCCCAACAAGAACGCAGAATGGCTCGTCTGCGTTGGAAGCTCTTCGGGCTGCGATACCGCACTTGGGCACGCTTCTCGGCGACACGCGCTCCAAAGCAGCCTTTTCGCTGTTCGTCAACTCTGCGCTGTTTGTGTACAAATGCCATCTGGATTTGCTCTTTTTCCTGATAAGACTCGCGTTTCAGGTAATTTGGCTCTGTTGCCTGTGTGTGCCCAGTCATACTTATTTGTGGCACCAGACCGGTTGTAGTTGGTGTTTCTCGATCAGTATTTAAGGAACAGCCGCCTTTGTGCACTTAGGCTAGCCCACCAATTGTCTTTATCTATTCTTCGTGCTTAGGATTGGCTGATTACTACCCAATCATTGTTATGCACTTTGATAGGTTTCGGCTGTTTTCGCATAAAATTATTTTGTGATGAAGAAGGGAAATTAAGCCTTTACTAAGAGACATGCCTTATTGATCTATAATTTGGGAATTTGTAGTTGGAGCATCAGCCTCGTCAAAGTGAATTTACTCTCGGGCTCCGTCCAAAGTCTGATCTACAGGAGTTCAGCTCGCACGAGTGCTCCAGCATCTCCTTTCCTTGGATGATTCTGGTATTTTTTTCTCTCTCTCTCTGTTGACATGACGCTATCGCCAAAATCGGTCTGTTTTACTGAGCCCTCGATTTACAGATAGATAGATAGATAAATAATGGATATTAGACAGAGAAAGTTAAATAAGCTGTCCGAAATTGACCAGAATGACCACTCCTCCACCCCGGAATTTCTCGTACCGCCTCTTCCCCTCGAGGCTCCTACGCTCAGTGCCTCTGTGGGACGTTTTTTTCGCAAAGAGCGCCGTAACCACTCGTCTTCCAGCTTACCCTTTAGTTATATTTAATAAAAATATAAAAATGTGTTACTGTCCTGTTACAGATGGCCATATAGAATGGTTAGTTCGAAAGGATTTTAAAATGCTGTTTTTTTGTTGTTGTCTCAAGCACCTCCGTAGGATGGGTCTGAGGATATTGGCAGACCGCCTAGCTCGGCAACTGCCTTCGCGTTTTGCCGCCTTTGACTACACCCTTATTATTCCTCGTCTGTCAGCGCCTTCGTCCGATGTGTAGCCTGAACCGAGGGGCCACCTATGTCCGCAACCCGCCTTACCTTCGGTTAACTCTAACTCCTACGCATGTGTCTGAGTGTCATTTCCTTCCATGAAGCCATTATCTTTACGTGTATGCTTTCGCTTTTGGCAATCTGGAGGAGTCGGTCGATAATTAGATAACCAACCACCTGAATAAGATCTGTGACGTATAAAATGGTGGCTAACTCACTACTAGCATGCGTCTACCGAAAACCCGTAAATGTACGACCCAATCACTGCGGGCAGCGAGTAGGAATTGTTGCTTAACGATGCCAGTATCACCCAATCAATAACAAGGACTATGTGGACGCCTGCACCATCCATCCTATAGGATACAGCTTCGCGGGAGATTCGTTAAAGGTCTCCGATCCTTCAAATGATTGAATGTTCCATTTTTTGTTTCAAAAAGCCATTCGCCTGAGGATAACCGTCTGTAGCTAATCAAACCATGGCATTGATCTGACCATTTCGTTTACTTATTTGACTATTACAGAAACTACCTGATCGTACATATTATTTAGGACGTGGATGCGACTTCGAGAGAGGGGTTGTCGTGGGCGAATACACATCGGTCGGTTTCTCTCATGCCTCAGAGTATCCCCCGGTCTTTTATCTCCGCGTTACACTCAACTCGCACCTCAGGCTTCAATTAGCTGCACGCGGCAGCGGCCACACCGGTATACCGCTGATAGGCGGACGAAACGTGCTAGGGGATAGCTGGGAATTAAATATCTCAGTGAACAAGCGATGGTGGACTGGGTGGTGGAGAGTTATACAACGATTCAACGACCAGGAAGGTGGTTCATATTCTACCGCACAGATCCCGGTTGCCTTGCTGGATGCGCTTAACTGTGTAAAGCGAATAATTGGCGAATTGGGTAACAATCGGACAAATATCGCGATGAAAGGTTTTTAAGAACCGGTCGCTGGTTTTCGATATTCCAAACAGCTCATCCACAAAAATCTGATTAAGTCCATTTACCTCAGTTGTGATCATGATCGAAATGGGTTTAATTTATGGATACCTGCCATGGCGGGAACGCCCTTCCTTCGTCTCAATTGCTAAAGAAATTGAGATGATACGACACGTGGGCTGGGGGGTAGTCCGGTAAGCGGGCAATGCGTATGGTACAGAGATCGGAAATAACGATTTACTCGAACAAGGTCGGAGTCAGCGAAAGCCTCAAGTCCGTTTTGCAACCGTATCTTTTAAATTGCCCTTGTTCGGCACGGCTTAGGATGCGTGGATCATATTTTTACCCTTCGCAGAATAATGGAACATCGCCACAAGAACTTACAGTGAACCATAGCATGTTTCATCTATTCGGTAAACGGTTAGTCGATCTCGGCAGTCATGGAAGCGGACAGCGTGCCGTGCGAAAGTTCGGATTTCTACGGGTTAATCGTAATGCGTTTCATCAGCTGCGAACTTACCTGTGAGCCCGTGTGGAGATAGACCTTCGTAATAGGTTTCGTATCTGTCAATCCACTATCCTAACCTACTGTAAGCGTCGTTGCTAATCTTCTTTAACGGTTTTGGTTGACGTTACGCACGGTCTCAGTATCTTCGACGCTCTTGATATATACAGCAGTTCCATTAAAGTTTCACCGCCGCTGAGAAGCTACAGCTGGCGTTTTTGGTCAATAAAGCCAATACGTAGTCCGGAATTGATCCAGTATGTTTCCTCTGCTGACCGAATGCGGCATTCCATCATATCGCCACCAAGAGACGACACCTTTACTGTACATATTTGACAGACGCCTCATTTTTTTAAAATGACATTTCTGTAAGTAGTAAACCCCTTAAAACTACAGTAGGCATCATTTTACGAAATTTTCGGCGTGATTTTAGTTGACCATCTCGTGTTTTATTGGACTAATGGTTTCATTTTCTATCCGACATTTTAAGATGAAGCGCGATAATGGTTCTCGTGATGAAGCGGAAGAATATGACGATGGACCCAGTAACAAAGTTAGGCGAAATGACGAGTCTCACAAATTTATGCGCGTTCTCATTCCGAGCCGCGCTGCCGGGCCAATAATTGGAAAAAGCGGTGAAACTATTAAGAAATTAAGATCCCAGGTGAACGTTCTGTCCTAGTTGTATCGTTTGTCTCCGGTAGTGTTTTGTAGCTCTGTTCTAAATAGTTGTTTTATTTTTGTTTTATGGTCGTGAATCCAATTGTCGAACGTTGCCACTCGTTTCACCCACTTGATGATGTCCTATTGAATCCAACAATGAATCTCACTGCGTGTCTTCACTCTCACCCATGTTGCGTTCACGTGTATACTACAAACGTTCATGTCACTTGTCGCGTGTCACTATGCGTTATCGAAACGTCCAACAAAATGTGTCCATTTACGTGTTTCTATTGTGCTCACTTGGTTACAGTTCTCTGTGCGTCTCCACATTCCCGATAGCAGAGGCCCAGAACGGTACGGAGCCACCAGTTAGCTCATTTCTTGTCGGTCTGAGATGCGTTTTCCATCAAGCTCGATAAATTTCTCTTTTCATTTTCTCTACAGCGTTTTTTATCTGGAAGGCGAGCGCCCTAATATCTGCGGATGCTTAAAAGAACTGACGGAGGTTTTCATGGTATATCTGTCGTTTACGCAATTTATCTATATGTTAAGGATGTGCTTACTGCAAAAAATGCGGACCCCAAACTGCTGGAAGGTCGGAAAGACGACGGTGGTGCAGATCTTGATCCGGAAAAACTCCTGGATTTACGTGTTCTGATCCACCAGAGCCAAGTTGGCTCTGTCATCGGAAAAAGTGGGGATAAAATCAAAGAACTCCGGGAGAAACATCACATGCACATAATCAAGATTTATCAGGAACTGGCTCCATGCTCGACGGATCGTGTCCTCCAGTTAATTGGGGAACCTTATAACGTCTACGAATGTGTCGAGAACGTCATGGAGACTCTTGAAGTAAACCCAATTTTATTGAAAACCGATTTATTGTATAGTCGTCTCCGATACGCGGCCCGCGCAGCGATTACGACGCCAACTACAGTGTTTCCGAGGCCGCACCTTCTCAAATGTCGTATGACAGATATGGGCAACCTCCCCCGAACCCTCCATCGTATGGCTACGATATGTCAGGAGGGCCTTCGTCGTATGCAATGTATGATGACCGTTCGAGTTACGGCCGGGGCTACGACAATAGACGTGCCCCATCTCAGAACTACAGTACACATCGTCGTAAGTGAACAATATGCTTTGTTGGCCTATGTACGCGGTATTCACGGGCATTCCTATTTATTTTTAGATTAACAATGGGACCTTCATTCGGTTAATGATCGTGCGTCCGGTTCACATCCATTAGTGAATGAGTTCTTTTTTTAAAAATATATTTCTGTAAGTACTTACACGTTATTCATACTATTATGTGGGCTATGAAGTGTGAATTTGCGGCTGCCTTAAAATATACCACCCAGGCACATACACGAAAAGAAATAATGTATTATCAGTATATATAATATCAAAATGAACCGATACTGCGACGAACTGCATTTTTCCAACCAATTATTCTGACTTTTCTAGCTGTATCGTTTATTGTGGGCTTAAATTGTGTAACGATGGCCTTGTTGCCTTCAACATCGCATCCCGTTCGCAGCCCAATGAGACCGTCAGATGGATCAATACCGATGGCAAGGGCTGACGCAATTCCAGCGCCCAAGGCTGTCATCCACTCTGCGTTCTGCGGTCGCCGAATTATTGCACCTATACCAAAAAATAAGTGAACAGCGTAGATTTTTACCAGTAATATCAGCCAGGCTCTGCATAAGCACGCTACTTCTCGCGAGTCCACCATCTACCGAGATGCAAGTGGGGGGTATTTGCCCTTTGGCAGTCTCAATAACCTCTTGCGTCTGGTAGGCGGAGGCGTGATATCCGGCAGCTATCAGGTCGCCACGGTTGAAGGCCCTGCCTCTTGAGCCAGCCACAATTACAGTCCTGGCGTCCTCGCGCCAGTGGGGACAAAAGAGACCACTAAAGGCTGGCACCAGATAGCAGGCGTCGCAATCCTGTCCTCTCCGTGCGACGACTGATGACTGCGCGAGGGATTCAGCTTCACTGTATGATGTGAAGAGACCGAGGTCGTTTCGAAGCCAATCCATAGTAGCACCCGAATAGGCTATAGAACCCTGGCGGAAGAAAAATTGGACTACAGCAGTCGATAATAGGGAGCCTTGTGTGAGGATACATGGATTTACCTCGATGGCATATTGCGGAGGTGCTTGGCTACCCATCTGATACGCTACGGTGGCAAGGAGATCAGGGATGATCTTAAGTTGTTTTCCTATATTCCACAGCAGAAAAGCTCCCGTCCCGTAAGTGACCTTGATATTTGGTAACAGTGGTTCGGCGGTTAAGCCAGTGTTGACCTGGCTATGACACGATGGCCACGTCTGACCGACGAGGGCAGCTTGTTGATCACCAAGGATGCCGGCCAGGGGTGTGCCTTTCATATGGCAGTCAGGGTCTTCAACGGTGCCGTAGATTTCAGAGGAACTGATGACTGAGGCCGGCAAGATGTTAATCGGAATTTCAAAAAATCTGTTTCAACGTTTTCAGTTAGTGGCTTCCGAATGGAGATACGGGGCGGTACAAATATGTAAGCGAATCTCACCTACACATGTCATTATCCCAGTCAAGTGTTGCTAGATTGAAGAGCAGCGTCCGACTGGCATTGGTGACATCGGTGGTGTAACATCGGCCGCACGTTAGGCGGTCTATTAGCCACGAATCCACGGTTCCGACTCGAAGGCGATTTCCTACAGCAGCCCTTTGAGCCAAGGGCACGTTGTCTAGTAACCAGCGGATTTTGAGTGCAGAAAAGTAACTGCTCACTGGAAGACCAGTTATCTTCTACAAGAAAAAAATTGCAAAATTTGAATATATAATCACAAAACCTCGGTTTTCTCAAAAAAACAAGTTTATCTGACGGAAGGGCTATCCGGAAGTTTACAAATTGACACTACTGAACGGAATAAAAATAATGTGATCACCTGAAAGGCGTGTCTATCACGACCAGGAGCCCGTTGGATGTACTTTTGTACCAGTTTGGAAGTGCGCGAATCGGACCATACAATGGCAGGCCAGAATGGCCGGCCTGTTTTCGCATCCCAAGCAACTACCGTTTCTCGTTGATTGGTCAAGCCGATAGCTTCGATTCTCTAGAAACATAACAGGTTTTTGTAAATGAACTGGAAACACATTCATTTTCTACAGCGAAATCACTCACACTCAGTGAAATGTGTTTCAATTTTAGATCGGAAGCAACTTCGTTGATACATTGAAGGGTTGATTGATAAATTTCGTCGGCACACATTTCAACCCAGTCGGATACGGGATGGTGTCTTTGTAGAGATATCTGGTGCTTCGAAATGATGGACCCATCTTTGGTTGAGAAAACCACGAACCTCGAACTACTGGTTCCTTGATCAATAACACCGATTAGGGGATGGGCATTTGCGGAGAACGTTCTACGAACCACTAAAAATGCAATTAATCGAGACAGAAGCCGCCAATCAATGTATTTTCATTTAAAAAATAAAAAAATCCTACCAAGATGACTAAATGTTACGAACGTAACACATGGGATGCGAAACATAAAAATAACGTTATACCGGCTGCTATATTGGCGGCAACAACTTTTACTGGGCGGTTATGAAGTGCCGATTTATTTAACGGTATTGCTGCAGCCTTTGTGAGTATAACAGGATCAGACGCTCAATTCCTTTTAATGAAAAACCCCTTGGTTTTTTTAAATTCGATAAAAAAAACTATGCAAGTGTAGTCGTGCCAACTGTATAACGTGAAGATTTGCTAGACGCAACTATCGCGATGGAGACGACGGGTAGGGAAAGATAACCCACGGTTCAAATCCGAGGCACGGTACCATTGCTGCTCGAAAACAACCTTCCTCTAACTGGACACATATTCCTTGAGCTAAAACTGTTCCTCCTGTGTCATGCTGGCAATGATGTCCAGCGACAGCATTTTTTCTAATTCTTTTTCGGCGATGCGCCGTCTCTCGGGAGCCAAGTGCCGATAACGACATGGCTGTGACCGTATGATGTGTTGAACATCATGATTCACAAGGGCGTCGGTTGTGGTAGTCAAACTATATTTGGGTGTCGATCGACGAGAGAGCGATAGAGCCAAATTGGTGGGTTTCGTATGGACATTAGGTAAGACGAGATAGGTTTTACTGCACTACAAGCAACACTTTAATTAGTTTCAGCATGCACCAGGCGTTGACAGCGGAAAAATCGTGTGAGTAAAATTCGTTGTTATTAGTCATAACATGATAACAATGGTATGTACACAAAATAAAACCTTATCAATTGATACCTGTGCTAATTTACTTAAAAGACCACTCAAATACATTGGGTGCAGTTCTTGGTGGACAAACGTACGTGTCCAGAATGCTCTTTTCTCTCTTTTATACCAAACACCGCAACGTTTCGCCTAATTATACTTCGGTGGGAAGAGCATTGTGTTTGCACAACAGCAATTGTGTATGCTCAATGACCTGATTGGATAGTTAATATATACTCCGCCAATTTACGTTTGCTGGCGTTTTTCCTCATCTTTAGAGGCATCGTTTTGTCTAATCTTTAGACACATTCGTGTTTCTGTCAAGTCAAATATTTAATTCAATTTTTGTTTCCAGCCAATGAATGCAGAAGATCATTCAGCACAGAATGATCGGCCGTGTCTATTGCCTTCATTTGCTTTTAACAATCATCCAATCGAAAATCGCAAGACTCTTTTACCCTCTCATCGGCGCGGGAGCGGTATAGAAAAGGGCGAGGCCAATATATCGGTTATACCATTTGTGCGGCGTTATCGAAAAAAAACAAATCACCACATTCTTTCGCCGTCAAAATCAGAACCCTGTTTCTCTGAACTCGGACTATTGAAGGAGGAAGAGGATGAAGATAAACAAGAGGAACTCGACGATAATCCCGGGACATTGGCCTCTCGACAAGCCTTCCTTCGCGTGAGTGCCTTATATATTCGAAGTGTCGTGCATTTGAATTACTCTCGTTGGCAATACACAATGCAATGTTCACGACTTTCGAGCCCTCAGTAGCTATTTATACCTTATTCTGGGCGCCCTCTTCAGATAACCGAAAGCACTCAGCATCTGCGGCTATATCGATTAGACTAATACATATGTCATTGGTATGTACGGCTTTGTTAGCCTTCACGTTGAGCGGAAGCTGTAGGAAAGTGCTCCATTCACTTAGAAATTCCTCGCTCTCCGAGATTGAGCCAAACCATTCATCGAGGAGAATCGACAAGCATGTCTCGTACACTGCGTGAGATACCATTTTCCCCTGCTTACATTTGGCGTTTTCTATTGTGTTGGGAATATTTTGTGGATCGCAGCTAATAAGTCTCTTGTTGGGTCAGGATGTCCTGATGAACAGTACAATTGTTGATCACACCAATATTTGGGGGGGGCGTTGGTTCGTTTGTGGGTTGCCAGGTGTATCCTGAAACACGCATGTTAGGGTATTTTCACAGCCGTCATGTCATGTTTTCTCGGTGATCCAGTTCCTAGCTGAGTTTGAGTCGTTTATTGAACAGAATCTTTGATTTAGTTCGACCGTTGGTCTACGAACGCCTTATAACTTTGTTTACCACAACAAAAAATACATTTTGGATGTGGTTATCCAGTGACGGTTGTACAGCTTTCCAAATCCATGACATCCATCAATGACCATACCTTTTGATGAAAAATTCGTGGAATGAAAGCAAACTAACCACACCGGATCGAGATAGGTGTTTTTTTAACTAACCCATGTTGTCTTCTTCAGCGTTCACACGACCTCCTTATCCGTCCATTGGACGTATTCTCGGTTCAGGCGACACCACCATCGAAGACAGAGCTTCTCGAGGCTCTACGGACTTCCCTTTCGCGCGGCACCCGTCTCTCTGAATATCGCCGGTCCCAGTCGGCCAGAATAATCCTCCTGCAACAGCAACTAGACGGTCTCAACTCCGAGATGGACGCCTCGGTCGACGCCCTCCGGCACCAGCAGTGCAAAGCGGAGAGCGAGCGACGGCGATGGACCCTGGAGGCACGTGATCTGAGACAACAGTTGGCTCAAGCCCTCGCCCTGCTCCAGAAATCCGGAAAAAATGGACTGCAACAGTCTCCACGAAATTGTGAGTTTCTGTGGACCATGATACTGCTTTTTCTTATCCTCCCCGTCTTACACTCCATAACGAAACCACATCAATTGATCGTAATTTCGAGTAAAAACATTATGCTATAGGAACCATGTATGGCTTCTGGTGTTTTAGAGGTTTCCCACGAAACAATTTAGGGTGAAAATGCACCCCGCTTCGTCTCATTATGACCGTTCCTTTCTCCTATTACCCCAAACACGGTTAACTTCACGCCGAATTGCACCAATTTAAAACGCTTATGAAATTTCGATGAATAATTGAGTCTTGAATTGAGTACGTAGCTAATCCTCTAAAACTGAAAACGTTAAACTTTATTTTTCAATTTTCACAATAAAATCCAGAAATTTGTAACACGGAATCCAGATGAATTCTGCCTCCATATGATTTCTTTATCTAAGCTTTAAGAAATATGGCATACCACAGCAAAATAGGATAAACATGGTACGTACAACAGTCGCGCTTATCCCGATGTCGCTGTCTATTTGCATTCACCGGTCCCCAACAATGTTCTGCTGTCCAGTGGCTACTAATTGTGTTGCGCGAACTCGTTTCGTCAACCACAACAGAGTACTCGAAGGGGGATGTGTTGAAGCCGTCTAATTGGGCAGTCTGCCCCACGTATAGGATATCTGTAAAATCGTAAAATCTCGATTTTTAGTTACTCCGTCATTCCCGAGGGCTTTTTCGTCAAAAATAGCGGCGTTCTTAGTAACACTTTTGCATTTATTTCCAAAAGTCAGTGAAAATACTTTTGATGTTTGTATTCTTCTCTCCTAAGAAGTTGCCCAAGACGTTAGGGGCAACAGCGGCTTCCTGTTTTCGTTGACATTGTAGTAGCTTGGTTGCACTTGTCGTGGAGTCGTCACGGCATTCCGTACCCCGTTTACGCAGCCGTCTTACCGGAATATGGAGGTTAAGACGTTAGGTTATCTTTTTCATTGACTCGTCGCGATAAGATCCAGTGCAAAATCCCCTGTATTACGACGGTCAATACCGGGATGTATTCGCTTTATTAGGGTCACTTAGACCTACACGCTTATCATTTAAATTTACGCGAAATGGGGATCATTGAATCAGCCTATCCATAACGCGCACCCCGAAATGGTTAGAGGTTATTGTTGTGTCAGAGTACCGATGTCCTCACACGCATGTTCATCGCCCGGCCTGACCAATTCACTTTATAGACGAATCGAAGGCCCACGTCGATTGTGGTTGCCCCAACTGTGATCGCTGTTCTCTCGAGATCCTTACACTCCGCGTCACGGTCGAGAAGCTCGAATCCGACCTTGAACGTCAACGCACTATCGCCGCAAAGGAAGAGGCGCGCCTGCGCGGCCAACTCGCCGAGTCCAGCTCCGACGCCCGATCCCTCCGACTAAAAATTGCACGCAACTTCTCCGCCAACCCATTGTCGTCACCGCCACAGGAAAAACAAAAAACTGCTGCTGTGGGCTCTGCTTCGCCTTGTGCAAGCTGTCAGAAACTGCAGCAGCTGCTGGACCTGGTGCAGGAGAAGCAGGATCGACAGATGACGACGACGGCGATCAATTGTCCGGAGACACGGGATACGCAAGTGCAGACTGACCTGGAACCGACCGCGGACAATGGTAATTATGTGACAATTTTCTACTGCCGTCTCCCCGAAATCCGTTCCTTCTCGTAAAAACGAGAACGCGCGGAAAAGGCTTATTTGTAAGCCACTGTGAGCATTCCCATTTTTACTCGTCGTCGTTGATTTTTTTACAGCACCATCCTCTTCTCTTTTCACCCTCTTCGAGTCACGAATTTCTCTGCCACTCCCAACACTTCCTCCAGCTTGTATCAACGATCTGACCACAGAGTACCTGGAGCAGCAGTTAGGAAGCTCTCTGGAAGTCCACCGTCCCGCTACCAACATTACCTCGACACAAGAACCACCTCCAGCTCTTCCTCCTCCTCCGCTTGAAGGCGCATCACGCGAGGATTCGGTGGTAATGCGACTCCAATACCGTCTCCGCCATCTCGAGTACGAGGTGGAGTCTTCAGCAGATCAGCTGCGGGCGAGCAACTGGGAGTTCTTGGAGCTCCGGGAGCGCCTTACCTCTGCTACTGTGGAAAAGGCCCATCTCAAGGCCACGGTCGATGGCTTGGTTGATCAGGTGCGGCTATCTCGAGCCGATTTACGGGTGTTCGCAGTTAATCGCATTTGCGTGAAGAGTCTCAGGCCTTGTTGATAGAGGGAGCTACTCTGGTCTTTGCACAATCAAGTGCGTCCAGCAAAGCAGCGAGGATTTAGGTCTAGTTTTGGCAGGCTGCTTACTTGATGATTTCCAGTATCACAAAGAGAAGTGTTCATTCTTACCGTTTTATGTCACTGATTCGTGAACATTCTTCTTCCTGCATGTTTAGGTAACACGATTGGAAACATCACTCTTCCAGAGGACGCAGGAGTTACGGCAGGCTGGAGTACACAGGCTAAACATGTCACCCGCAAACCATCCTTTGGACTGTGTCATCCAGCTAGCGTAAGCTCCTTTTTTTATAATTTGGTCTTCAACACATGCATCTAATCGACTGCCATTCCTTTTACCCTTAGAAATGACGACGGCCATCCCGAAACGACCCACAAGCCGTACTCTAACGAACCGAAAACCCAGATTATCCGAGACAAACTTACAATCGTCTCTGAAAAGCTACTGCCGTACGCCAATCGTTTTCGCAGCGCACTCGTTAATACATCCATTCGTACGTATTTGTTAGAATACTCGGATTAGGGTATGGGGTTGATGCCATTTTTTCCTGTTTCATTTTCAGCCGGAAAGAGGTATCTCGAACGTCAGTGCAACCTAACTGGTGTTTTCGCTCTAAGCCTCGCCACCCGATTGGCCCGCCGAAGGCCGCGCATGGTGCTATTTATCGGAATGTTAATTTACCTAACTTTCCTTCATATAATGTTATTCAATTGCTGGTTATAATCGTCGGTCTTTCACTTGCGTAAATCTGTACAGATTACCTTTTATTTGATGTTTATAATAAAACCAGTGGTGGAATAGAACACTCCATTGTGGGTGATGAAAGTTAATCGAATTTTTCGTGGCAAAGGCGGTCGGGTGAGAAGAGGACCATCTTTGCCGGGTCGATCCAAGAGTATCCGCGACAGGCAGCGTCAGTACAACACGGACAGTTTTTAAAGGGCTATGTGGAAGGAAATACCAGTAAAACAAGTTTCGCTAATTGAACACGACTATCGAATAAAGAAATATCTACCTGGGAGAAATTGGTGATTTTCTCACGAATTGTGGCGACGAAGCTGTCATTCTGCCATCCTAAAACACTGAAACCGAGCATTCTAAATGGAATACCCAAATAAAAGACTCTTTGTTGTATTATATGATGTGCTCACTAATGAGGTTACACATAAAAAGTACCGTTCGCAAATGAATGATAAACGTTTACCACAAATCGCTTCCGTTTAAAACACACCTTAGCGGACTAGCCGGCACTGCAAATTCGGAGTGATTCGATTCTGTAGAGGACCATAGCGAGTTCTGTTCGACGAAGGACTTGACATGCTTTTCGAAAATATCTGGGTGACCAACAAAACTGCAAGAATATTGGAAGAATCAAAATAAAGACTTGCGTTTCTGCAGCCCCGGGATTAAAATAATCAGTAGTTTGTGAACCGACATCTACAATTGGATCGCTTAGTATAAACCGGAGATGGTTAAGTAGTTGGTAGATACGAGAGACGCAAGGAGTCCAATGGCGAAAGTCACTTCCTAAATCAACTTCACCAGTCTTCGATTTTACGCTTGGGTGATAAAAATCACATGGTAGATAAATTTTCTACATATATTATAATTATAGATTTTAATAGGTCATACTGGTGATTCCGTAGACGGAAAATCTTCTGGGATTTGAACGTTAAATGAGAAAATACCACCGCAATATGGACCTCTTCTGATCGAAATGATTCCATCCCAGCCTACATCTAAGACAAGACGGAATGAACATACAGTTTTCGCGAGTTGGAAGCAAGTAAACTCCAGGGGGGTGGTATGTCATTACCAGATTACTGTAAATAGCGAACAATGAGTTGAAATAATTATCATACTATTCTGCCATGAGTGAATATTGATGAAAGCAATTAAACGGCAAGTTAGGAAGTTTAATTTGTGACCTATCCATTAGAAAAAAGTAATTGTCTTGTGGGTTGTTTTGGTATTTGAGGTTTCGGATGATCAATAACGAATAAAATATGTTATATCTCGTAATACGCCTAGATCTCGGTTTTATAGGCAATATTACTTAAAAATAGATCAACGATGTGTTTAAATAATTTTGGGGAAGGGAATAATTCTCACAAACATCAGCAGACTATATAACACTAACGAAATGAGGGCGATCATATCAAGAAGGGCAAAACGCGGTTATCGAAACCACGTGTTAGGAGATTATTGATAAAAGTCGGGTGAGGGAAAAATTAATTGTGATGACTTCAACCAATGATTGGGAGAAAAACGCTTTTATACAGGAGGCAGTCGAGATACACGAGGTCTAGAACAGCACACCACTGAGAGTTCATCGACATTTTCTTGTGGTGCTTAGGTGGCCGGTCTCCGCCAGACGCATCGGAAACGCCAAAAGCAAGAAATTAAGGCAGGGCATTGAAAACCGTTCGAAAACATTATTGATTAGGGATCACAATGTGCCTAAATACACAAGCTTATTTGCGCGACCTTTAATGCGTGAATATTTTAGAATTCAGGATAACTCCGGATCTGGGAGTCGACATGATATTTGGAATTGAAAATGTACATCGATATTTGCTGTGCAGATATTGAGGTAATGATAATGGGTATCTTCAATCGGAATTCTATTACACGTGCGAAAGCAACTGTCTTCAAAAGAATGATCAAATATTTAAGATTCCAGTAGCATCTGGTGCATCAATCGGTGTGCATTTGAGAAATAACGGTACTTCTCAGAACCGCGTTGTTTTTATGGAACTGCGATTGCACAGGAACGTGGAGGTAATGAAAATCGAAAGATGCACTCCCGAGATTATGTGTTAAGGCGTCCCTCCGATGTTGTCTTGCTGTTTACGTTAGCCACATAGCGAACAATTACCAAATGCTGCCGATTTTTATCGCGAATCGGTTAACTGGAGTTTTTCCGGGATATCAAGCAGGGTTTCAATGACACACAATAACCAGCATGCGTCAAGAAGACGCATACCTTGTATCAATCTACTATTTCCGAAAGTGGGCATCTTCTTTGACAGCAACGAACACTATCTGGTTCATCAACAGTTTAGTAACTGACTCTCTCCCTTAAACAAATGATGCCTCATACTGGTTCACACACGAAGCCTTCACCCACATTCAACAAGACTCGAAGAAATTCCTCCATTTCCCCATCTCATTGAGATGCAATGTAGTTTTTCCGTTAGAATAACCCGTCCCATTTAGACCGAAAGTACAATCTCCATTCATATGTATTCGTTGCCATAGATATTTGTGCGTTATATAACGTATGCTCCCTCCTTTCAATGTTTCTTCTTCGAATTATGGTTGTTTGGGACATGCCCGTCTTCAACGTTTCACGTAACAACACCCACGCAACGGTCTTTAATTTCTTATCGCAGAATCCCTCAACTGGAAGAGCGTCACACCAGCATATATTTATCTGGCTCCTGCTAAACCCCAGATAAGTTAAAACAAATATGGAATACCATGAAATAGGGTTTGAAAATCGCATTCAGCTGCTTATTTATCATAGCAGAACTTTATTAAAAACAGTGATGTGTGCTTTTAATGTATAAGTAATCTATTTAATAAATGAAAATACTGAAAGCATTGAATGTTAATCTTTAACTATTCGTTTAATTAGTATTAGTTTACTATCGCGCTTGGGGGCTGTGTTTTTTGTCTGCTTCTATATATTTTTCGCGTGCTGTACCCAAATGACAATGGACAAGGAAATGACGGATTATCTGAATAAGGTATTTTTTAATTTTCTGGGTATCGACGGTGAACAGTTTTTTCCTTATCAGATATATTTCATGCATGTTGAATTGTTTTTTTTATGCTCCCACAGATGCAAATCAAAGAGACTTCAGATCTTTATGTTCAATGCACTGCTATATGCTTTGAACGATGTGTAATGAATTTCACGGCCCGCAAATTAAACGAAAAGGAGGTTCGTGTTGATATCCAGCTTCTCTATCGCGACGAACCCGTTCTTTTTACTTTGTAGAACGGATGCATTGAAAAGTGTTCGCAAAAGTTCGCAAAAATGAACCAACGACTTACGCTCAGACTGTTCGAACTGAACCAAAGTGAACTAGCTAAGCAGCAAAAGTAAATCAACTCAAGTCGTCTTTTGTATTTAGTCAATACGTGTCTAGCATACGTTTTGCTTGATTGCCATATTTAGTATGTACATATTTTAATCTTGTTGAGACCATTTGTTCAAGTACCATCGCATTTTGCTTGTTACATTCTCGTGTCCCTTTACAGGGTCGAGCTGGCTGTCAAAAACCCCCTTACTGTAAAATAAGACGAATTCATATTATGCATACGACGCTTTCATTTATCGGAGTTTAATGCTCGAACCAACGTAGATTTCTTTGTGACAGCCTTCGCTCGTTTTTTGAACGTTCAGCGGACGAGTGCACTCACTGAAATTTCGAAATGATTTCTGATTAAATCGTGAGACCATTGATTGTCCCTGAGCGTGACCAAACTAGTGACATAAATAGTTGTATAGCGTTGATAGAATGGGGATTTCCATTTTCGAGGGTCGTAGTAGACTGTCGATCTCTTTTTAGGTACACCACTTAATTTAGTTTCTTGGAAATTATTAAGGTGCAGCGGAAAATTTTCCAGTTCTATCGCTATTTGACACAAATTAGACTCACGCCATAGTCTTTATCTTAATTGGATCAAATTTTCTCTCCGTTGACTTGAATGTGCCTTTGTAAAGAATGTCTGATTTCTTTTCATTGACGTGGGGATTGTATCGCCCGGGTCCCGTAAACGGCGTCTTCGTGGTAAAAGGAAATTTGCGAATATTCTGGATATTAACGACGTGGAAAAAAACAACTAAATACACTTACGAAATTGCCAATCGAATTATTATACTTCTTTTGGGCCGGTTGTTTTGGACAATGCGACCCGAAGGGCGCTTTAATCTGCTTAAGTTGGCAGGAATTCCATTCCGGAAACTTGTTGCTGTATGTCCCCGGTCCATTCAGGTTCTAGTAGGCGAAGAGCCCTCGATCAAGTTTGCCTGTTAAATCGATTACACCTACATCGTTGTCTAAGTTGTAGCCTTGCGCGCCAATACAGCAGCGCTCACCATTTTTCTTTGGAAATCGTGTGGATTTCAAAAAGCAGCCTTTTTTTGCATTTCGTGCAAAATACAATTGATCCAAAAGTGTTGGTAAATTAATCGTGCCGGGTTCCGAATTATATTGATTCTAAAATGAACGCAAGATTGATTATGTTATTAATTTCATTAAAATTGATAGCTGAAGTAGCTCACGTCTACAACAAAATAGCCATGTTTCGGAGGGGCGAATCGTGGCTCTGTTAGTCCGTCGAAGGCGTGGCACCGTTTACTAAGCTCATCTAGCTCAATGTCTATCGGTGCCTTCAATTTGTAGCAAGCTGGACCTACCCCATCCTTTAATAAAATTTAAAAAAAAGTGTATGGGAGAAATATCATGGCCAAAATGGTAGATTTTTATAAAATACCTTAATCGGCATGGAACGAACCAATACTGGAGCGGTTGACCATTGTTCTCTACCATTATAACTCTTCTTTTTTTCGTCCAGCACCTTGTAAGGGTTGTAGGTATCGGGTGGCGGCACAGATGTCTGGAAATTGCCAACATTAGTGGAGGATAACCATTACAAAGAACATTCTATTAGTATCACAATTAAAATTATTATGCCTTAAAGATGTTCGATCCGAAATGTTCTCACCTCATTTGTATAAGTTTTATTAAATCGTTCAACGCGTGAACCAAATGCGGCATCGCATGGGGGTAACCACGGACATTTGGTTGGCGCAGGCGGTGCGGCCAAATCAGCCAGTGGATCATCGGCACTAGAGTTCTTAGTGAGAACGGAGGCAGATGAGAGTTCCTTTGGAATTGGTGCATCAATCATTGGCACCGCGGAACTCCAGTCCTGTTGTAGTTGACCCTGGCGTGAGCTGAACAAAATATAGGGCATTTTGGAACGGTGGCGAACGTTTTCGCTGCGACAACAGATTTCCCTAGGGTCGTGTGTAAATTCGGAGGTTGGTCCCTATTTAAATTGTAACATAATAAAAATGCATAGATGGTTACCCCTCGCAATGTCTCTATTGCCTGCGGTCCCATAAAATCGGGATGCAAACCGCATGGTTTAAACCTATCGATTGAATTATTATTGAATATTTTCCAAACCTTGGCGATTTTGCGAACGAATGACCGTAATTTTTGTCTGAAATTATGGGATTCTCTTCCCCGCCCTCGTTTTTCAATAAACGCAACAACGCCTTCATTTTTTGAAAACGCAAGTCTTAACGAAAAGGTCAAACAGGTAAATACTGTGAATATTAGGTGTTTAAAACAATAAATACGTGCTTTGATATAGTAATCCAAAGCATTAACAAAGCTGCATTTCGTCGTCAGAATAACGATCTCGTTGTATCAAAATTACTAGTTCACAAAAGTAGTGGTACTATATCATCGTCGACGGTCGAGGCATCTAAAATATTAATATGTACCGTTCTCTATCAAGGAAGAGGTTATCAGAGATCACTACTCCTTTAGTCTCCGAAGGCTTCTGAAATATCTTAAGAATTGCTGGTTTACTACCTGTTTTTAAGGCATTACTCGGTATTTTCTTGCAAACACAACCAAGTTGTAAACACTTCGATTGATGTTTTGCAATCTGATATAAAACCGGGACCCCTGGGCATTGCTTTATCAAAAAAACTAAGAAAATCCCATTCGATCAGGTTCCTATCGCGAAAACGAATTGCCGCGGAACTACTCAGCCATTTAGTGGCTTTTTCATTTAATTGTATTCGCGATATGAATGATCGATTACGACCTGTTCGGATAAAACTTAACGTCCGCGACAGATCATTGCAAGTGGTTCGTATATACACGTCGCGCGATGTCCACAAACGAATCACGCGATGAATATTGAAGTTACGTCGTTATAACTTAAAAATGTGGCAACAGTCCGGTGCGCTAAACGTGGTCGAGGACGTATCATTACGGAGGTCAATCGATTATTGGGTGTTGGCGGAGGGAGACTGAGGATAAATTGGATCGATTGGCGGAGGTGTTGTCTCGGTTGAGGAAGTGATGCTTCATGGGGTAGTTGACGGCGACTCCAAGGTACCGAATCGGGAGGTGGGCCGGTCGGGAGTTTACCTGTTTTTTCAACTTTGACGTAATCTCGCGTCTCCAGAAGGAGTCAGCAATACCGAAGGATTCGTGAAAGTCGGAAGCTACAAACCGTGGTGGGCAATCAAATTAATCTACGGTTACAAAGATCATACAAGAGCAGATAAACGCGATATGCGCCATGTGATACTGGCGTTCTTAAACGACATGAACGGCAATTATGATGACGTCCAGATACTTTTCGGTAACGTTACTTTTAGCCCGGATACTTCCTTGACGTGAAGGCAAGCGTAAGGAAACACTGGAGATGCTAAGCAACGTGGGACTAAGATACCGATCTGCCACCTGGAGCCGGGCGAGCCAAATGAGTTTTTCGAATGTGACATCGATGGACCCATTACAAACCCCAAGAGCCCAAAATATGTCATGGTGATCATGCTGTACCAGTTCACAAAACGGGTCGAACCGAAGATCAGAACCGATCAGGCCCTTAAAGGTCGTCGCCATCACACGTACGGAAACTGAGTTCGTCTAATGGAGTGGAACTTGCGTACCACTGATGAGTCGGTGAAGGTAAATGGAAAACCACCCGCTTATCGATTGTTGGTCTCAATAGTTGGCACAGGAAAATTTCGGGAGTCCATTTGTTCGAAGACAGCTGCTTGTCTGAATTCGGCATTGAATACAAACGTCCTGAAAGAATTGATTCGCCTTCGTGGGTAAAATAAATAACAATTATTATGTATAAGGTAGAGATTGCTTGCCTTTTATTTACCTATGACAAGTTACGATAAGACTTAACTTTGGCGCGTGTCGGAGGAACAGGTAAAAATGAAAAGGAGTATTCTCAGCCGTCTTATCCGTTTTCCCTCACGGTGCGATACATAGAAAGATGGTCAAGCCTCAAATTCCTTGTGTTTTCTTCACTTGATTCTCCCCGGAATTGTACGATTGATGAATTTCAAACAGACCAACAAACAGTTCGCTTAACGAATGACGCGTTATTTTCGTTATTAACACATTTCAAACAAACATCAACCATGCAGAAAAGTGAAGACATTATTTTCGTAGTCATTGTTCACTAGTTCTACAAATACGAACAATATTTATAATCGTGGTAAGCGCTTCATTAAGTTCCTGCGCACCAAACCTTTTAGCTGCTGCTGGTCAGCCAACTTCATTCCCCCAGAAACTGAAGCTAAAGGAACTGCAAACACCTATTTTAAGGTAGCCCATAACATTCGAACATCTCAGAGACATAGCTTCCGTTTCCCTAACTTTGAACTTCCTCTAATATTACTTCCAAAGGTTTTGGTCTAACTTTCATTTTTATGTAGATAGATTTCGGTTCCATTTTTTAGAGAAGAGCTTCGAAAAAAAAATCCTTTATTATGCAAAAAACAAATATTCCTTCTCTATAAATAGAGGATTTATATTTTTGAGAAATATGCATTAAAATTATGTTATGGTAGTATTTTTCAAGCTAGCCAAAATAGAAACCAGAAACACATAAATCCATGCATTTCGACTAATCTGTTACCGTTGATTTTGGTCGCTGTCATGACTAAAGCCACGTGCGTGTCCTTCCTTGAGTGCAATTACATTAAGGACACACATTCCATGAACTCGCGTGTATATTGATTTTCCGAGGAGATCGATATGTGAACGCGTGCATTACTATCTATCTCAAAAACGAAAGCACGTACGTGCGAAGCGAATTGATTTTCCATTGAAGAATTGAGCATCATTGTTTCTCAATTCATTCATGTAAATAGGCATTTCCATGTATCGACAAATGCGTTTTTACCGCGTCACTGGAAACAAGATTGTGTTGGCCATTTTTTAAGTGTTATTTGGGAGTCTTTTGCGTGTTGTAAATCATAAATTTAAACAAGGGTCTTTTTAAAATGAAATAAACTCATTCACATTTATTAAATTTAATTGAAGTCTGTCAGAACAAGTCAATGCATACTGTTTACGAGAATCGTCTTCGATCTCTTCCTGTATCGATTTTGTTTTTTGCAAATTTTAATGCTGAAAGGATTGATCCTCGTGGCCGTAATAAAGCGAATTCATTAATTAAAAAACATTTCAGAGATTTCAAATACTCCAAACTAACCGCATTTTCAAAACGAACGCATATTTCAGATGTTTGAATAACAGTGTATCTCGTCATTGGGGCTCAGTAGAGCTCAGTAAATAGCCAAAAAAACAAAAAAGAGCGTCATCCTCAAAACAAACATTTTTAATATGTTATCCAAAATAATAAAATGTTGGCGTTCAATTTTTCTCCTAATGTGATATCACGTTATTCATATGATCACAGTAATGCATAATTATGCACCAGGTGGGTTGTGAAATTTGATTAAATGAATAATATTATCGGTGCCTAAAACAATGGAAATTCGACTCAGTTACCAGTTTTCTATTTTTATTCGCGTTGTTCTATATTCTAAAAAGAAATTCCTAGATTAAATATTCATGGTTAAAAAGGTCTGGTTCAATTAAAATTAATTCTGACGTTGGATTATTTAAAACTCATTTGTGAAATGCCCATAATGTTTGCGATTCTTTTATTTATTTATAACAATAAAGATTTATTTTTGAGTCTACCATAAAAAAACACCACAAATCTTGACAATAAGTTAACACGATAAACGAAATAACAACGAGGTAAATTCTAAAGAAAGGCAAATTAAACCCTAGAAATATACAAAGTTCGGCAAACGCGCAAAGGTTGTCATTAAAACGAGCCTATCCAAAACGCACGCCAAAATAAATGATTTTCATGAATATTTTTACAGGTGGCGTCGCCAGTGGCACCTGTGGTCTGGGAGCCGAACCCAGATCTCTCACTAACAGAGCGAGGATGCTTATCGCCACACCATCGGGACACCATCAAACCTTCCCCGGATGAGTTCACGAAAGTAGAAAACACACAAGACAGTGATTAATTTTTAAAAAAAACGGTAAAAGCTGGTGCTACCTACTTCCACGTATTCTAGACGCCGTGGCCACGTTCTCCCACACCCTCCACTCTTCACTAAATACCGGAGCGGAATCCATTAAGGGCGTTTTCAAGGATTTGAGCTTTGCTTCAACACTATCTCACGCTGCCTAATTCTATCCCAACAGTGTGAAGAGGGATTTGAGGGATTGTAGACAAACTGACTTCAAAATTCTTTATGCATTCGCCATCAAATCGAATGAGGATTCCAAACAGCTCGGACTAGGTTTTAAAGTTAAAATTATTGATCCTCATGACCTTAATAAAGCGATTTCCATCATTATTATAATTATTTCCAAATTAATCAAAGGTGAGAAAGCACATTTTCTAGTACGGATCTGTAGATGAATAACGTTAATAACAAAAGAATGCATAAGTTGATTGAAAAGTGACAAAACCTGAAATGTATTAACCAAATCTACCTTATTATATATATTAGATTTGGCTTTTACGTATTCGAACCCAAGACCAATGTACGACTAATCTATGCTTTGCCAAAATATACAACATTTAAAATAAACTCCGTTTAAAAAAGGAGCCCCAAATGACGAATGCACCCTCTAAAATTTTTAATTCTCCCTCATCAAATAAGACTAACAGAGTTCCGTGACAGCCCCTTTACTCAAAATATCATTTCATTTGTGGACTGATAATTCAAATAGCGGGGTGATTTTTAACTAATGGAAACTTGTGTATTTTAAATTATACGTCAGATTGCCATGTTGGTACGCTTTATGAATAGGACCTTTCAGTGGCCGCCTGTTAAGCGTTTACCAAACGTTAGATACTTCGAGGGTTTAATTTGCATTTCTTGCAATGTAACCTCGTTGTTATGTCGTGTATTAGTGTTAACTTATTCTTAATCTTCCATGTATAATCGTCCCTTCTTGAATCAATTTTTTTGTTGTCCATTTTAATGGTGAATATTTTGTCCTCGTGAACGATGATGAATACCATTATTATGCAAGTACAGTTTACACTGATCCATAAAATAATCGACCGTGTTTATGCATATTTATTAGCAATATGAATAATTCCATAAAATCAGGCGCGCCTAGGGCAGGAGGGTCCAGCACATCTCCGTGCGTAGGTTCTACCTTGCACGCGCCCCAATGCGTGATACCATTGGTCACTGCCATTCACATGTCACTGATTGGCTGCACGAGTGCAATGCAGGTCGCGTGGCCTCATTTTATCGACGGAGAAGCTCGCGTGCTGGCGGTTGCGCACTCCCACGACCATACGCAGAATAATTTATTCGATTCTAGGCATGCTGCCATCTTCGGTAAGTCCCGAGAATTGTACGAGAAACCCTAACCAACCCATTATAAATGAACCTTTCAGGGAGGGTTTGCTATTTTTCTAACACTATTTTTCCTCTACTTGGCAAATGTAAAATCATAGGGGCTTCACTATGTAGATACAATTTATATTCAATCCTCGTCCATAATAAATCGAATACCATTATTATTATTATTATAGGCGTGCTCAAAGGAATAATTAATTGACAAATAGTCCGAAATGGCTATTTTCTCAATTTCCGAGTTTTTCAACATCTGAATTGCAATTGGAAACGATACACATTGTTTTTCTTCAATATGTTTGGAATAATTAATGTCTAACCCGGTGTTTGGTTAAGCTGCAGATTCTGTATTTAACGGTTACGGTTTAACAATAGCGGCTAGGATATACATCAAGCATTCAGGAAAATTCCCCATATATCAGCGGGTTGGGGGTGTAGGACGACTCACTGCACCTGTTCCTATTAGTCATAGCCTCTGGAGACATTCTCTCACCCCCTCTCCCATCTTCCCTGTGCACGCGTGCCTTTGTGTTTCGGTCGTGTGGATTACATTTCACAATGACAGCTGATTTCATAGTCGGCATATCGTTTTTACCTTGCATTTAGAGCAAAGATATTTTGACAATAACAGCACTCTAAAATACCTCTTCATCTGTCATGTTTTGCTATACACAGCATAGTAAATGCTTCTGGCAGTTAGGGCTTGAAATATTTCTTCAATGTGGCTCTTAATACTATGGACGCTGTGGCAGTGAATGGAATGATCCATTGGTACTCAGAATGTAGCTTCTCTTTCCATGCCACTTACTGATGTCACGTGTTTCCGTGAGCACCCATATTGTCATTGCAAGAACCAGCATGCACCAATCTCCACGACATTTAACCATGGCAACTTCACTGGTCAAGTTGTAGCAAGTCCGGAGGCGATAACTTATGGTATTCGTGACGTTAACATGTTTGAATGTAAGATGCCGAATTATCCAGGCTAAGAAATAATAGTTGATTTGGTTTATTGTCAATGTTCAATCGAAACCATTTCACTAATAGATAATTTGACCGTCCTGTGTAGAAAGTATGCGTCTCATCATACCAGTGAGCAGTGCTAGTTGTGACCTTAACAGAACTTTAAACGTTAAAATGTTCAACGCAAATCAATAGAAACGGGAAGTAGGGAGACCGGTGTATCGGTAGGGATGAACAAATTCATGCGCTTATCGTTTCTGTTTTCTTCTTTTTCATTTTTCAGTAAGTTTGATCAATCGGAAAGTTACAAAGTTAACTATTTAGTAAGACTAATAAAAAACCTATAAATATATACATTTACATGATGGCCATCGGAAGATTATTTAGAACGTTGTATCAATCAAGACAATTGATGGTTTTTCGTTTTGGGGTGAGTAGCATTTAGGCACCTTTCCACGACACAAACATCTGAGCAGCGGTAGTAGTAGTAGTAGTAGTAGTAGTAGTAGTAGTAGTAGTAGTAGTAGTAGTAGTAAAGACCTCCGAGATTCCTAAAGCAAATATCGCGGTTCGTAATATCACTGTTTAGCGTTCGTGTGATGTTGATAGACGTGTGTGTGTTAAGTTACAGCGAGGTCAAACCGTTGAAATGGATTACGGATGTATGGAGATGCTGGGGTGTTAGATTAATGCAGATTACACATCGAGGAACTCTCATAAAACTATACTTGATGGTCATACTGGGTTGAAAAGTTCATATTCATTGTTTAAACCTCACCTACGGGCGATGAATCTAGGCTGCTCCTGGAAGGCTTGCGTTGGGGTTCTCCAGTACCCTGAAGCAGTAGGAGCAATATCTGGTTTGTGATTTTACACCCAAAATATTCATCGTTTGTTTTGGACAACAACACCACAGGTGCCGAGGTCTTGTTCTCTGGCCACCTAGTTATCAGCTTCGGTTGAGTAAAACGGATAGTACTCTGTTTCTTGTGCACGCTTCTTGGCCGGATATTTAGAGATTAATGTTTATAAAACTTACACCAGCGAACGCGCCTGTCATTGGCATTTTTTGTCGAAATGCCCAAAACGAAGGCTGAAGAAAATGGCTTTGCAAGATAGCCGCCAAAAAATGATACTTTTTTTGTTTTCGGGTTAGCTTGACGCCCCCCCTCCCTGGCGTACTGGTGATTCTAGGTTCCCTGGACGAGTCATGTAATGGATCACGACAGATAACGACCCAAAAACTCAGCATTGACACATTTGCAGTCTCAAATTCGCAAATATTCTATAGAATTGTCGCCTACCAAAGTCGGTCGCTCGGATATCAGAGTCTTACTCATTATTCCCCTTTTAGTTACCATACCAAAGTACCCTCCCCCCCCCTTCACATCATTAAATATGCGTCAGTCGCCTCGATGTCCCCGAAAATTGATTACTCAGTAGTCCGGGCAGGACGCTTCTTCATCCTAGACAGCGGGTGCACTGTGGCGGTTAGACAGTATTTTAATTAAACGGATGCACCTGCGAAGATTGACGGGAATTCGAATGACTGATTGATTAAGCGGGAATATTTATTTTTTTTATGCCACCACAAATCTGCATCCTTGCATTTCATCAGTTGTAAGAGATGGGAAACAAATACCGTTTCGCCTCGAGGGGTTCAATGATTGGACTCATCTACGCTTACCTCCCAGTACGGTAGGCAGATGAACCGTCAAAAGCAATGAAGAGGGTTTTTTAAAACCATGGAAGCTAATTTGACCACCATCAAATCGTGCACTTTAGCGTCTGTGAGACTACCATGCACTCGCGCTAGAGCGTTTAAGGCTTTGTAAGTAAAATTCGGCTGAATCTGTTGCCAGATCTGTGGTGCTGCGAGTGGATATTTGCTTATGGATGGTTGGAACACCATTTTTTGCGGAAAATTGCAACTCCATCGCGTGTGTTTGGCAGTGCAATGATACTTTAAGATAGTTTGATTTTCTTATCTTCCGAAGAAAACTCAGACAAGGCTACAATATGGACTTTTCTCGAGCGAAATTACATCATTTTCAGAATAATAATAATGGTATTCGCTGTATTAAGGTCACGAGGACCACAACTTTCAGCATTAAAATGAACAATAAAAAAACATGTTACAGGACGTAACGATTATACGTAGAAAATGCAGAATAAGTTAAGAAGAATAAAAGAAGTAACATCAAGGAAAATTTGCAAGAAAGGCCAATTTAACCCACGAAGTATATAAAGTTTGGCAATTTTAGAGTTTTGGGCCACCCATTGTTTTTCACGATTTCGCCCGAACTAAGTCATTGCATAAACCTTACTGACCGAAAGTTCAACTAATGCGAGACTATTTGTTTTCCCACCTGACAGAAATTAAACAGTGGCGCGCCATCATCACCGGCGCAACGTAGGGACCCCGCAACACTCTCTCCGATGTCGAGTTATGCTCGCAGTCGTCATGTTGCACGTGTCCGAGGGGTCCACCGACACCACCCCCTGAATGCTTCACAGCGGATGGCGTCGCTTGACGAAACCCTGATAAATCTTCGTCGCTTAGTACCGTCCACCAATCAGAACGCGACCACGGTGGGTGTGGTATCTAATTGACTCAATCGTTTCCGATTATTGTGGCTGTCGGATTTTGTTATTCGTAAATCGTCCCCGGGATGTTAGGGGGTCGTGGAGTTTCCATGTTAACCCTGTTCATCCGACAGCGTCCCCGATAACGTCAGAGTTGGTATATTTTATGCTCCAAATGAGCTTGCAATGTTATGAGATTCAACTCAGGAGCACAAGTGTCTGAAATTAAATGATTTATCTAAATTTTAAATTACCCAACAGGTGGATTCGTACGAGGCATTGGAGGTTCTTCTCTCGGACACCGTTCGACATCTCTCCAACATCGCCACAGACCCTCAACTGCTGGTTGCTACACGAAGTAAGTTACATGATAATGAATAAAACATTTCCAAAAGAGAATTCCCCTCCGAGAATCACGGTATCAGGAAGGAGTTGTAAGCAACTATCGTGGTCATTTGCCTGCATTTATTTACCACCGGGCACATAACTGGCATCTGCGCCACCGAGTAAAACGATTAGAGATCTCCCTCGATCAAAACCCAAGTGCAGCCGTTGGCGTTCACTGTGCTTTATTCCGAAAACTCTCGACGTAAATATAATTTAACACGAAATCGACGAAACTGGTTGATTCTCTAGTAAGAATTAGCCGTACAACCGATGAATGCCACACATTTCAAATAGTGCAATTGGCAAAACCAGCCAACACTACCGATGCTCGGAATTTGTATTCACAACAATCGAGAGATAACGGCGTTTACTCCAGTTCCCGGGGATCTGCTGGACTAGTCTAACTATGGCTTATTTGAAACGATTTACAGCAAGCCTAACTCACCAATCGGCTCTGCCAGGTCCAATCATCCAGACCGACACCACAATCCATTCCGCGAATCCACCTCAATCAATACCCCAGCAGGTCGAAAATCTGTTTGCCCTCCTCAAACTGAAACAGCGACGTCGTCGAACACCCTCTCAGCAACAACTCATCGTGCTCTTGAGAAATTGACCACTCCATCAGAGCGCATCTTGTATATATTTTTGTGGCTGCCACTTGCTTACCTTTTCACGCATCGTTTCTGTTTTATTTTGTGAATAATATGACCGTTTTTTGAAAAAAGATATTCTTCCATTGGTTGCAATTGAAATTGGAATCAGAATAAAGTTTGCTTTATAAGGGAGGCTTCTTGGTGATCTTTAAACACAAAGAGGTGTAGACGTCTTAAATTGTGGAATCGAGGGTTTGCCTCTTACTGTTCTTTGGTCTTTCAGCCTAATAGTTGCTATCTGCTCTCGTTTTCGTAACTTACTGCGTTTTCCAGCATCTGAATTGCAATTGGAAACGATACACATGGTTTTTCTTAAATATGTTTGGAATAATTAATGTCTAACCCAGTGTTTGGTTAAGCTGCAGATTCTGTATTCAACGGTCACGGTTTAACAATAGCGGCTAGGATATACATCAAGCATTCAGGAAAATTCCCCATATATCAGCGGGTTGGGGGTGTAGGACGACTCACTGCACCTGTTCCTATTAGTCATAGCCTCTGGACACATTCTCTCACCCCCTCTCCCATCTTCCCGGTGCACGCAAAAATGTAGCTTCTCTTTCCATGCCACTTACTTTCCGTGAGCACCCATATTGTCACTACAAGCACCAGCACACACGAAACTCCACGACATGTAACCATACCATCTTCACTAATCGAGTTGTAGCAAGTCCGGAGGCGATAACATATGGTGTTCAAGACGTTAACATGGTTGAAGGTAAAATGTCCGAATTATCTAGGCTAATGAATAATAGTTGATTTGGTTTATTGTCAATGTTCTATAGAAACCCTTTCACTACACATGTTCCCATATGTCATAACCCCTTGACACATTCCCTCACCCCCACTCTAATCTTCTACAACCCACCTTATCCCATCTTCCTGATACGCGCGTCTTCGTGTGGATTAAAGTTCAGTATTATCCCCACAGTCTTCAAATTCGTCTCTGTGCTGCTCCCAAACCTCTTAACCCCAAGCATAGCGGTTTCCGAAGATGTGTAGTCCATACACCGACCATACCCTTTGCGAATCTCCTGCTAGAGGATGAACCGACTTTATGGGTGTCAACAATTATAATTGCCCATGCACGACGATCGGTAGGCCAGAACAGATTAAGGTTCAGCTCTGGTTTCATCGACGCACACTATAGGCAAATAGCCAACGTCAAGTACGGTGGCAGCAAAAGACAATTTTGTTTAATATGGAAAGCAATTTATTGAGGTCACGGGGACGAAAACGTTCATCATAATATAGTTCACAATTCTATATACGAAAGCTGTCTTTTAGATCCTGCTTCACTTGTCCTGGCGAAAATACACATCGGGACGAATTAGGAATGACCGAATTGCATGCATCGAAGATAACCGACTATTGAAAATAACACGAAGGAATTATGATGTTGAGCTCTAGACGAAATTATGGACTGAAGCGATTGCCGGAGTGCGAACATCTTCTCTCAGAGAAAAGGAAATGAAGATGCATTTTTACGGCTTTCGCCCCGGTATAAAGTGAAGAGTGGAGGGTGTGCGATAACGTGGCCATGACGTCCAGAGTGATTATTTAGTTTATACACAAACTGGAGCGGGTCATCTGCATTAAAACATAGTCTAATATTTAGCGAAGATGTGCTTCTCAATCACTTTCAACCACACAGAGGAGATTGCGTCCTTAACAGGTCCTGCGGAACCATTGGCCGATTTCGGAATGGGTGTTTTAGCGACTTCTCTCGATTATGATGTCAGCTTTCGTGTATAGAATTGTTAACTATATTATGCTGAACGTTTTCATCCTCGTGACCTCAATAAAGCGCTTATCATTATTATTATTATTATTATTATTATTATTATTATTATTATTATTATTATTATTATGGAATGTTTATTTCGATGCCTGACGATTTCTTTGTTGTATCTCTTTCTTTTGGGTCTGCCATATAAACATAATCTTCATCTTTAAGCGATAGTATCGTCTAGCTCACCATTGCTTTATGGTTCAGTTATTTTGAGTATAGCTTCCCTATTAATTTCACCCTTCTTTGCTTGCACTTATCTGTGGGGCTATCAATACCCAGTCTATATCCATTTTATTTTGATTGTCGTTGTCGTTTAGCCACTACTTTCAGTGACAGCGGCGGGAACACAATAGTTACCGGGTTTATCGTACTCGTAATTATTAATGCACGCATAACGATTTGAATCCCTGTAGCCTCAAGACCCCTCACATCACGTCTTAGCCCCAATCAATTTGTTAATGGAACGGTGCCTTATGAAGCCTTCTCCTCATTTATAACAAAAAAACGTCGACGACAACAGTACTACAATGCTGAATGTCGAAGACTGTCCCTTTCTTGCCTACCCCGTTAACCTACGCCTCACCTATCTTCATACCCCCGCTTCGCTGTGATGTAACACCCTCCCGCAATCCCCTACCTGGAATTGTTGCCAAACCAATTCCATAAGGTCAAACTCCGTTCCCTCCTAAGCCCAGAGGGCGTCTATAAAGTCGACGAACTGCTACGCACTCCACTAGCCCCCATCGACCGATACCTGGGAGCACTGGAACACTTATTCACGTACACTTCCGCAGAAACGACGTCCACTTCCAACTTATCTCCCGCACCCACCGCCAAGGTGAGTCTTACTTGGACTTTCATAAGCCATACATAATGTAGCCCTCCTTGCATACCCCCACACGGCGACCAAGAAACAACCTTCATCCTTCTCTTCAAAGGTATTCGCGACCGTCGACTCGATTATGAACGACACTCCAGCTAGCGCCAATGAGATCCTCAGGGTTACGACAAGCTGAAAACCGCCAACCGTCGCCTCCACCAGTGACCCCGATGTTTGGTGCCCTCTGTCGGCATTTCCTCACCCTCAACGCCTCACATATTACCATTCGTTTATCGAGACCCCGTCCAACCAGACCAACTACCCCCACTTCATCGAGGTTCGCTCAACCAGACCCAAACGTCTTGCATGCTTACCACCACTTTCACGGTTCTCACCCAATCAGACTTCCAGGTCCTCCAAACAACCCGGGCTGTTCTTACTCCGACCGCTTCTGCAGGAACGCCAGGACGTGCGGTCACAACTTTATTCTCTCCCAACTAATTTTATCCGGTTACGATATGGGGGAGTCGATTTTGAAAACAAATGTTTCCATCTTAGCGGAATCCAGTGCAGCCACCTCTGTGATTCATGTCCTTCGTGGGACGCACCTACCCCTTTCCCAATTTCCCCAGCTGCAGGTCGTTGTCGCGAATGATTAATCCCCCAAGGTCTCTGGTTCCGTTACGGTACTCATCATCATTAATGGTAGAATAATCCAAGACCGTTTTTAAGTGTTATCCGATGTCAAATGGAACGTTATACTGGGCTGTGATTACCTTCGGATTCTCTCCAATGTCATTACCTTCTCTCCCATCTCCACGTCCTTAATCCCGAAGAACCAAAAAGCAACTTCGATGTCAGCAGCATCGAATATAGTAAACCTTACCCGTTGAAACATCATTCATTACGGAGATCTTCCAAGGTAATATTCCTGCGGCCAAGCCCTTTACCGGGCGTTGGTACCGTTCAAACAGGTTTTATTCGTGCAGACCAGGTCATCGGACGGACCAACATCGTACAACACCGTATATACACAGGCGCTTAACCCACTAAATATCTCCCGCAACGAAAACTCACTTTCCACCGCGACGACCTGAAAACGATAGTCGAAAAGATATTTCAACAATGCGAATTCCCGCCCTCAAACTCCGTGTAACGATCCCGTTACCTTAAGGAAGAAGAGGAACAACACCCTCCAGCTTTGTGTTAACTACAGACCATTGAACGCCGTCACTACTAAAGACGCCTTCCTGTTGGCCAATATGGACGACCTCGTAGGCGCTATGGTGTGGCAGACGTACTTCAATACCCGGGATCTTTTCCCAATACAAAAAGGCCCTAACAGCCGCTGATATATTGAATAACAGGTAATATGTTAATTATTTATACTGTTGCGTTTCCCAGCTAGCTCGTTTGTAACCTTTGTCACGAGGAGAGCTTAAAGAGCGTCGCTTCCCAAGAGACGTGGTAGAACGCAACGACCCAAACATGATATTAACAAAGTGTGGCGAACGCACAAAAGAGACTATTGGAAGTTATATGTGATCCTATGTTGATAACGAGACTGTAATTGACAATTACCATCGAAATCGAATGTTCACACGCCGAAAGTAATTTTATTCAGGAAGGGCAGAGTGAGACAAATATATTTGCGGCTATCTCCTACTAGAGGACATACCTGCTTCATCGGAGAGGTTTGCCATGACATTTCTTTGGAGTATGTTGACAAATGGCATCCTTATTGCCACCCGAGGTGGCCTGACCTTGAATTCGAAACCGGGTGCCTCCACAAAGAGCGAGTATACTAACCACTAATCGAACCTACACCATCGCGTTGATCGAAACGCATATGAAGCGACCTTAAACGTTTTGGTTCATTGATGTCACAAACCTTAAATCCATTCAATGCCCATGCGAATAACACACATATTTACTAATGTTTCATGAATTTCTACAAAGGCTCAGGTCACTACCTTATAGCTGTAATTAGCTTATTCGACTTCATCGGAGAATTCCAGGACACACACCGCGTGAGAACGCTCTACAACAGACGCAGTCATTGCATCTTTTCAGCGTAATCAGCCCAGCTCTGGCTCCAACCATTGTCGAATAAAGAGCAATACAGTTATCCACGAGCTCCACCGTTCGCCATCCTGATTATTTAGCCACAAGCGCGATAGTACCCCCACACATAGGTAAAATGTTCTTGATGGCGGATTTTTTCAATTCTAAGAACCAGACATCTATCGAAGTAAGGAACTAAGACAGTTAAGAAAACGCCTCAAAGATTATCTGTCGAGAACCGTCACTTCTTACTTTATTTTAAAGGCGCAACTATTAATGAGTTAATGAATCTCACACGACATCTTATTTTAATAAAAAACATCTATTATTTGACCTAGTTTCCATAGAAACATTGGTGTGATGTGTATAAACGTATTATTTGTTTCACGATAACTGATCCTATGGTAGAAAGTGATAATGCAGTCGATTACCCGAGTGACGTTTCCGGACATAAGGGTTATGTTATTCGTCCAGAAACTCAAAATCGGTTTCGTCCTACGAAAGCTCAGGAAATGATGCAAGATATTTTGAAGGCATCATTAGCCGACAAAAAATACGACTATGAGACAGTTCAAGGTAAAATATCACCACAAAGTTCTTATTTTAAGAGCTAACAAAGCAACTGTCGGATGAAATTCGCGACGAACTCCACAATGACCCTAAATATGTTAGATATACATTTCTTGTTCAAGTTGTGATCGGAGAGCAGAAAGGACAGGGGGTGAAGGCCTCTTGTCGCTGTTATTGGGACAGCGATGCCGATAACTATGCTGAAGTCTGTTATATTAACCCATCCCTTTTCTGTGTTGCAATTGCGTTTGGTGTTTACAATTACTAAATTAAACGATTTCCCGTCAAATGCCTCCTTTCCTTGACTTATTTTGAGAATAATAAGCTGATCGATGTCTTGATCTTAATTCCGAACGCCGTTTTTTAATCAGACCCGAATTTTTCGATAAAGAAACTTCGTATCTCCGGAACTTGCCCCAGTAAATGTATTTTGCTAGATACCAATGAGTAGCTGTGCAGGCAGTTCACGCGGCCAACAATTGCAAATGTATGCATACGCACGACTGCTGATGTCGAAAACACATGGTTATGGCGATGAATGAGGGTCTTTTTAAACAAGTGCCAACAAAGTGTAAGTGGTTGTTAGCGTAGGGTGGACTGTTGGTGTAAGATGAAATGTAACGCGTCATCTAAAATTAAAGTTCAAACCAAATATAAATAGCATTCCAATGTGTACTATGTATAGATAATTAATCGTCGACACCAAGCACGAACGTGAATCATAGTCATGTACACAGTGAATTAATTTGGGTTGGTCTATTTCACACTATTATACCATGTCTAAACAATAATAGCTATGGTACATCAATGAAATCGCCACTACAGTACGCATCGCGGTACCTCACAAGTTATCGAACTCTCCGTTGTTGACGGCGAAATCTTTGAGAGAGTCAATTATTTCCAAGTTATCTAGTTGGTGTTTCAGCTGTGGCATGGCATTCGTCATGAGTCCAGTCACTACAAAAACAAAAACTTCTCTTTAGGAACACTGGAAATAGCGTAACATATGGCTGGAAGTACTAAAAAACAAGATAATATTTCTATATAAAAGCCCAGAATAGTAGTGCCAGAGACAGGTCTAACAAATTGTGCAACCCTCTTAGGAATCTGTGTCGACAGTACCGTAATTTTGACAATAGAAAACAAAAAGCCAGGCATGGAGGCGCTGGAGATGACGTCACCTGTACCAACCTTATCCTCAAGACGACTCTTCACGTGCAAATGTCATCGAAGCGGAGGATCCTGGGCTCAAATTTCTTGGTAAAACCCACAAAAACATCCAGAGTTGCACACAGACAGTAAAAACAACACTTTATACCTCCTTTATTGACCAATGACAAACAAGCTCCTATTACACTCACTTACATTGAGCGGAGCCAATATTCACTTTGGTTCTCTGCTGACGAATCACCACGGGCGAGTCAAGGTCGTCTTCGTCTGACGAGTCGTTGTTCATGAAATCTCCGAAACGTTCAAGAGGTTCATTTTTCAAGTCATCGAAGTCTCTGGGTCTGTGTGGGGAGACACAGAAGTTTGAAATAATTTAATTATTCATTTCAGGATTTATGGAAACGAGGAGACGTTGAGGCTGGCGGGTTGCAAAGAGAAACGATCAACTTACAAGTCGCGCGATCCTGCACTGGTTGACTGTAAGAGAGGACGAACAAAGCGATTGTGACCTCTTAATGTCAGGGAGCCTTGAACAAGGAGCGTAACGCTGGAATGTTTATTGGCTAACTCAACGTGATGTGAGTATGCAAGCATTATAATCCAAATTTTAAACGGTCACTGTCATTCCAGTCAACAACAGTCGTCACTCGGGGGCTAATTTACGAGATCCCTTATATATCGAACCCAGTCCTCCGATCTTAGCCCAATTCCGTGAATAATTTCACGCTGCCTGGTTACCGTCTTAGTGATAAACCATTAATGTGCAGACAGCATACCTCTAACGGGTTTCGAGCCGCCTTGTTGACGGGCTCCAGCTTGAACTGCACAAAATCTGTCCAGTCTTTGACGTCTTTGTCGGGAAGATCTAAGACTTATCAAAAGAAGAAAATGATATCAGATGATTCAGAAAAATCCACAACAACCAGGTGCATTGAGTAGGCTGGCAAATCACAAATGAACAATAATTTTCAATTCTAATAACGTTGCTACTTAAGCTATTCCACTTACGTATCGATTGATAATATCGAATTTACCTCGATGAAAATCCAATGGTAGATTTTGAAAACACGCTGTAACTGAATTGGCGATTTGCCAGAGATGGCCTGAGTATCCTGGTGCAACTTTCTTTATCTCCCTGAAAACATTAAATCAATCAAAAAAAACCACTGGTCACAATGAGTTACAGCAAAACAGCCACCACGAATGAGATGTATGACTACTATTTTTTAAAACCAAAGTTGGCAACACGGTCCAAAAGACGACCTCCTCGCCTCAGGTCGCATGGTGCATTCGACGATTGAAAAAAACATTAATAGGCGCAATCGCTTACTTGGCAGAATCGATGGAGGATGACAGACGGAGTATCCACCGAAGAAGTTGACAATCCGTGAGGAGGTGTTTAATTAGAATGTTGTTCTCGTGATATTCCCTTTTTTCCACTAAAATAATATCACGTAGATAATAAGAACAACCAAACATATCGAGTGGAACTGTTAGCAGTAGTGAAGGCTTTCTCCAAATTGTCAGTCTGGGATCAATCAAATCCAACAATTCCCATCAATATTTCCATTAATGGAGCTATCCAATACACATACACAAATACACACACACACTAGCCACCAACGTATTGGTAGAGGTGTTGATTATGAAATTTTAAACGGTAGTGTTTCACGAAATAATTAAGATAACCACGTCGCGTCCGAATTCAATGAGTCGAAAGCAAACGTACACTCATAACACATAACCGCCGAACGCAATCCATCGCCATTGGCGGTTTCACGATGCTCACCACCGTCTGCTGGTGGTGGTGCTACTGTCGGATTCTGAGATGGTGGTTCTGAGTGGTTTACATTAACCGAAGTGCCTGGTGTTAAAAGCAACTTGAGAATCGATGCCACTGCCATGTGGAGCAGGGTGTTGAAGGGATACGACTCGAAGAGTTCCTTAATTTGAATAATAATAATAATAATAATGAAACAGAACATAATGAGCAACAGAATGAGAAGCGGGGGAATTTCGGCAAAAAGGGGGGTGGCCCACCAGAAGACATTGGAGCAATTTAGTCTCGCAGAATTTCTCAAGAAGGCGCCTATCGGGCAGTTGGGAGAGAGCGGCGACCAAATTGACAATAGCAAGACGTCCTTTGCCGACGGGTGGGGCAAGTTCTGTGGCTATTGGACGGCAGTCTTGCTACATTAAATAATGGGATTAGTTGACAAATTAAGTAACAAAAATAATGATGGTAAAGGGGTTATTAAGGCTATGACGACCAGGCTTTCACATATAAACAGGAAAACTGTGATATGGTACAACTAAAACGTCGTATAAACGTGTGCAAACGTTCTTCTGTGGATTTAAGAGGTACAGGCTTCACCAACGTCGAAGTGATCCCTATCGACACAGACCGATAGCAGACCTCAAGCGAATTTCGAATTTCAGGACGCTTGATAGAGCAATAAATGGCGTAATTGCAGTTCCTTCGACAGACAACCCAATACAAGGCAAACAAGTTGGAAACAAGAGCACTCACTTCCAGGCTAATAACGAAGATCGCCGAAAGCGATAATCGCTACGCTATTATTATGGAGTCCAAACAAAGACAACATAATTGATTGAATTGAATAGGCCAATAAAAACCTTCTAAAAGACTGAAAACGTAATGATCAATTCGGGTTTTTACACGAAAAGACACGTAACGCTGGCGGTACCGATTGAAATGTGTGTCAACTAGGTAAAGATAGCAAAACATGGATGCGTTTGGAGGGAGGAAGAATATTTGGGGTTTCCTTGGTGAAATTAACATGCTCAAAGACAATAAAATAAATGTCGCGGGACGATACGATAATGTGAGGAGCATTTATTATTATTATTCTAGGAGACGCAATAAAGAGGCAATTCTCTAACCTGAAGGCGGTGGCTTAGAGTTGAAAGTCGGGGTAGGACAACTCGCGCGACGACATCCTCGAGACACCTAGAGCGCTCCAGAAGGACTTTGCAGTTTGATTTTGTGGCTAGGTGTCTACTGAACCGAATGTCATTGAGCATTTGACATCCCCCCGGCAACATGAATAGACCCATGTTGAAACTGCCGTAGGGATTGTTGAATTCATTGAATTCATCACCAGCGCCAGGTGGAATACCAGTGCTTCTGCAATACATAGACATCACATAGTCACATCGCCGCCAATCACGACTTGTGCACAACATATTATCATCATCGAAGGATTCTGTAAATCATTGGAAAGAAACTCACGATTTGGCCTTGTCAATACAGGCCAGAAAAATGTCGGTAGCGAAAGATACTGTCGTAGACGAGGACGTTTCGTTCGTAATTAGGTCCAGTAAGCTTGTGAGAAACTCGGCACTACGGACACAAATTAAAAAGAGAAAGTTTAAACATATAACAGTCAAAAATATATAGAAGATTTTGGTTCTCAACAAAATGCGAAATTGCTTGAATACTTAAAATCGATCGGATTGCGCAGTGGCCAATGTAACGTCCGTTGTTTCATCGGGACATCGCGCGGGATTTCAAGAACACACAATATCAACCATGCGCCAATAGCACGTTATAGTGTGTCAACCACCATTAAACGGGGTGACATCTTCTATGATGGCGACGACTGTTATCTGGTTCATCTAGACTCTAGATTCGCTCTAGATTCTAGAGTGAATCAACACACTCTCTCCCTTAATACAGGATGCGTCACACTGGACCACACAAAGAAACAGCTTCATTCACCAGTCGCCAATACTCGAGCAACATCCTCCATTTCCAAGATCATGGACCAACATCGTAGTTTTCCCGTTATAAAGACCCATCCCATTTTTATACAAAGTCTATATAACCTTACAATGCATTAATATCCGTTACCATATATTTGTTTATCTCATTATACTCATTCCCTCCATTCAATGCGTCTTCTCATTATGGCTGTCTGGAACATACATCCATGTTTTAAAATTGCAGTTAAAACACCGCCGCCGAAGGTCTAACAGTTTTTGTGTCAGAATCCTCCCACTGCCTGTGTGGGATTCGTGCTTTCGAAATCGGCGGGAATGACATTGGTTTGTGATTGGTCAAAATGTCCCGCGCTCCTACTCAGGATAAGCTCACCTTTCCAATCTATCTAGTATGGCGAGAGCCCTTGTAATCATGAGAGATTTGTTCTCCGAGTCACAGGAATCCGACAAATTCGATAGGGCGTAGGAATCAACGAGGTCGTGGTCCGTTTCGGGGGCATTACAAGCAACGCAGTTTCGGTAGATTGACAGAAATTCAATGAGACATCGGGCCGAGTACTCGCTGTGCTAAAAATATAGCCGCGATGATAGAATACATACGAAAATCATGTCTGTCCTACAGGATGATCAGATTGGCTTCATGTTCAACGGAAACAATAATACAATCTCGGCATGAGTTTGTTCTACGGATCCATTTAACCGTCAAAACACAACTTGCTTGTAAATGCACCTCTAAAATTCCCTTCTGCCGAATACTTCAACCACTTCCCGGTAACACTTCAGGATACTGGGCGTAACACTTGACACAACCTTCCCGGGATGAATCAACCAAATGGGTAGCTTAGAGCATTCCACAAATATTGTTTCGATATTTTACCAAGAAATGGTCGCAAAAGAGGTACAGCTTCGAGGCAAAACGTCAAATTGCGGCCTAAGCACCAAGGTGACCTCAAAATGGCATCAAGCCAATGAGAACCAACTTCGCGTGGCCTTGAAATACATGTGAATATAAACAAGCATAACGAGGAAAGGTGGGTTTGTTTATAATTACCTCGGTAGAGAATGAGGAAGATAGCCCATCAAGGAGTTGTGAAATTAGATCACACTCGAGAAACCACTAAAACGAGAGGAGAATCATACATCCAAGGGTATATTTAGTGAATATGCGAGTTTCCGACTTCTGTTTCGAGATATAGGCTAGTGTCTTCAGTTGGCATGTCGAAGAAAAAACAACGTCCTGAATAAACACACGAAATGGATATTCAGAGCAACATATTCAGTTTTCCGAGAATACATAACGTTAGAGCAGTTTGAACCACAATCAGTACTTGAAACAACCGGTCGCAAACAAGATATGCGAAATATGATTACCAAAAATGTAGAAGCTCCTAGATGACTGGCTAGATGACATAAACAGAGCGGTGAAACTAAGATGTTGAGACCAAGAAACAACGACAATAATTATGATGATGAAGAAGGAGAAGAACCTACCTCAGCGACGAAATGCTGTTCATCCGTCTCTTGTTTTGCCAGCTCAATTAGGAGATCACAAATGGCGGAGGTCTGTACGTGACGGATCATATTGGGGATAAAATCGCCTTTGGTTTTGAGATAAGATACCAACTAAAGACGAGGGAAATAAAAGGTTGATAAAAGAAGGCGTCGGTACAGCCGACGGACCCCATGATTTGGTGGATTTCGATCATTCCAAATTTCGAAAATAAAAAATGCTCCTTTGATAGCTAATATGCAATTGAGAAGGGGTGAAAGTGTAGGGAAACATCGGACCATAAGAAAATATTCCATGGACGTCTGACCATATTATGTATTGTTATATTAGGAAATATATAATTTGTGCGACTAGCATCTATGAAAGCAACATGAGAAGATCGCAATATATTTAGACCACACTAAGGAGTCCTGTTACTCATAACGACATGCAACGTACCACCTTATAACACATCAACAAATTTAAAAAAAACATTTCTACGTTGTACATTGTCATGATTCTTTTTTTTTTGGGGCGGCCAGCTCCAGGATGTCGCGGCGATACACTCGTTAGCTTTGGTGTATTAAATGCACGTTTACCACCAGTCTTACAGCGACAGATTCGATATTTTCCTACAAGCTTCTTATTTGGGGCGGCTAGCTCCTGTTAGGGGATGAGCCCGTTTCGTGGATGTCGCTTATCGTAGCCTCCCACACGCGGCTATCGGAGGCCAGAATAAATCGTAACCAACGACGCACACCCTAGACCTTCTGTAGTTCTGCGCGTTCCGTGTACACCTTGGCGTTGCTGATACACGTGTTTTGGTTGTCCAGCGCCGTCCCGTCAGCGTAGAACGTGGCCGACCCACGATTGTCGAAGGATTCACAGCTTCTCGGCGTCTGAAAACCGACACCGAATTATTTCATTATTTGAGAGTTTGTTGCGGCTGCCCGCTTTCAGGATTCGTCCTAGGCACCAGTGATCGAAAACTTCCAAATTCCTGGTGTCTTCGACACGCAGTGGCCAGGTTTCGCAGCCGTAGGTTAGGATGGCGCGATATACAAGAATCTTGGTCCGAAGTCTTATCTCGGCTACGTGTTCATGGCAGCATGCCGAGAAAACTTCGGTTTTCGAAGTGTTTATCTCCAGCACGACTGCCTTTGCTGGGTCGGTTATTCGGCTTAGTACCGGTAGCAAGGCAATAGGGGTTTCTCCCGATGGAAAAGTTGGGGCCACTTTTATTCCGTGGTAAGCAGCGAGGGCTTGCTGCATTACCCAGTAAACCGCGTATTTGAACAGCACCGGTGATGGAAAGAAGCCTTGTCGGACGCCAGCGTTCAGGGGAAACTCTCCCGGTTCTTCGCCGAGACATTAACTTTCGCTTGGGTGGACGAGTAGTATGACTTCATAATGTTAACGAATTTTCTGGGCTTTCCGTCTGCTTCCATTACTGCCCAGAGCGACTCCATTTTTACCGAGTCAAATGCCGTCCCGAAGTCGATGAAACATGCTATGGTTGGCTGTTGTTACTTGTGGCGATTTTCCAGTATTCTGCGCGGGCTGAAGATCTTGTCCGCGCATCCTTGGCCGCTCCGCAAACCTCCTTTTCTGGGCAGGTACGCATGTCTCCTCGAGGTTAAGCGGCTTAGCAGGAGTGCAGAGAATACTTTCGCGGCTATGTCGATAAGACCGATGCCTCTATAACTGGATCCCACTGTCTTGTCGCCATTCTTAGGGAGAGGGTGCAAGATGGAGGTGCTACAGTCGCTTGGAAATTCTTCGCTTCCCGAGATCGATCCGAACAGGGCGTGGAGAGGTCACTAATGGTCGGCAGGCAGGCCTTGTACACTTCGGATGGGACTCCATCTTCCGCTGGAGACTTGTGGTTTTCAGCTTTTTCATTGCGTTTGCAATATCTGAACGAGTTGGTGGGTCGCAGTGAATGTCGTATGGGTCGCGTTGACCGAGGGGAATGTGATCCGGCTGGTATTTTGTCGAGCTATTCTACAGTTGGTCGAAGGGTTGGACCCATCCCATAACTTTCCTTTCAATCTCTGGTATCAGTTGGCCCGCGGCGTCGCGAACGAAGTGTTCTTGGAGTTGCCGTTTGCCGGATGCGAGCATGAAGTCCCTGGTGTTAGAAGCAGTCTCCGTGTTTCCTGCAACATCAGACCAGTATTTTTTGCGGTCTGGCCTGGCCGAGCTTGTCGCTTAGGTTTCTGGAAGTTGGGAGAGCCTTGCATGCATGCGTCTCTGGTCTTCGCAGATAGCGGAAGCGTTTTCGGAGATCCAGTCTTTCCTGTGGCGTGTTTCGGTCCCTAGTTCGGTCTTTGTTACACAGAACCGTTGATGGAGTGCCACCTCTGACCGATGGATTTCTCCTCACTGGGGTACGCAAGTAGACGCGAAAGCACGAGAGAGGGCTTGGCGTTTAGTGGGCTGGTCAAGTGCTGCGACGTTGGGACGTTTGAGGGGGTGGCAGGTTCTTCGGCGGGCTGCTAGGTGCATCTTGAAACGCTCGCGCACAAGGGTGAGGTCAGATCCGTTCTTGTTGCCGGTCTCTGTGCCCCAGTATTATCTGCATTCTTCAATCGATGATGCCCAACGTGATCGTACTAGGATGCAGTTGATTTGGTTTGCTGTAATGCCGTCGTTGGAGTACCACACTAGCCATTTTTTGGGGTGCTGGAAGCGATTGTTCGAAACGACGAGACTGCTGTAGGACGAGAAGCTTACAAGACGTTCGCCATTTTCGCATCGCTGTCCTATGCCGAATTTTGCCAAGGATGTGTCGCGTAGACTGATCGGAGGGGCCGGTGAGGGCGTTCCAGTCGACCGCTATGATTAGGATGTCGCAGTTGGGTATTTGGTTGACCGCCTGTAGAATTCGTCCTTCACATCGACCTCGACTGTTATTGTGCGGGCGTATACGGCAATGATGGAAAAGTTGAAGGGCTACCGCGAAAGTGGATAAGAGCCAGTCTAGGGGATTCTATTGGTTCTCACTCGAGTACTGAGTTATTGTTCCTGCTTCAACTGCGAAGAACACACCATGTTGGCCAGAGTTGTCGGTCGGCCCGTTATGGTAAAGGCAGCATCTAGCGTTTTTGCCGGGTACCTTAATATGCCGAACTCTGGAGTTATGTAAGCGAATTTCGGAGAGGCAGGCAACGTCGATTCAGTAGTCGTGTAGCCTACGGGCGGTGATGCATTGGCTGCCTGTGTCCAAAAGCGTCCTGACATTCCAGCAGCCGACGCGTAGTTTGGTGTGCAGGGTTCAACTGGTTTGTCACCTCGGCCGCTGGGGGGTGGGCTAGAGCAGCGTCGCTTCCCGGGTACATCGTAGCATGGTCGAGCTTTGAATACGAACATTTCTTGGGAGTTTAGTACAGGCGGCGTCCATAGCGCGAACCGATTGTCATGATTAAAAATATTATGCACACAGAATGCTGGAAATATTCCACGTATGGCTAAAAAAACACATTGATATATCTAGAAACAAGAAGGATAAAACTTCGAACGAACGACTCCTAAGTAACCCAGGCTTAAGAAAAATAGTATACTTCATTTAAAATTGAACAAACAGAACACACCTTGTCTGCTTTATACGAAAGCAGATTGATCATAATTTTTCCAAAGAAGCTGGCTGACAGGGGATTCAGTGGAGGTTTTGTTTCAAGAAAAGCGATGAGATGGTCAACATAAGGCATCGCTGTTGGAATTGAATCAGTCTGACAAATATCACTTGTGTCTTCACTCCTGCCATCATTTCCCCGAGAAACAAGGAAATCAAGTATTGCGGGAATGTTACATGACAAAACTTCTGCCGCAATGGACGGGTGCCTAGAAATTATATTGAAACGTTAACGTTAGACACGAATAGCATATCAGTCACACTAACTGGTGATTTACTTACTTAAAACGAATGGTATCGACGGTAACATTGGACTGATCAGTAACTAGATTAATAAGTGCGTGTATCCGGTAATCGTTCATTAAACTGAAAGAGCTGGGACGTTGAGAAGATGACGTACTATTTTACTAGAGATTCATTTCTGGAGGCGACGTGTTGTATGACGAATTCATCATCCAAAAATTCTTCAGGTGTTGTTTCCTAGCCAAAGTTAAGCGTGTAAACAAATACTTCTGTGATTTCTGACGGAGGCACTGCTGATTCCCAAAACATTCTGAAGAACATTAACTGAAAGACGAAGTAACAAGTTTCACAACGGTATTTGCACACCAAGCGAGGCGACCAATAAAATAATAATGATTATTGTAGTGGCTTTATTGAGGTCACGAGGACCAAAACTTTCAGCATAAAACAAGACGGTATAAAAATTGCTTAATATTAAAATTGTCTTTTAGTTCCTGCTATACCTGCTCTGGTGAAACCAAAAATCTGGACAAATAAGGAATGACCGAATTGCGATATGCCGCCGTTCTTGTGGGTATTGAACGGCATAGCCTACACATTGGTTGAAGATATTTACACTTAGATAAACTTGAAAAGAGGGATGAGAGCGGTCACTTAAAATCAGTGGTTCTCAACCTTTTTTCACTTGCGACACACTTGAGATATCTGAAATGTTTTGCGACACACCATAAGTAATAAAAAATGTTTATTTTGGTTAAACTTTATTTTCAACGTTTAAATTTTAATGCGATGGTTGGGCTTTTTTCGGCGGATCCCAGTCGATGGAATTTGTCATTTCTCAACTGGATCAGCTCTTCTTCCTCTTCACACGAAAGATTTGATGTCTCGTTGCTTCCAAACGGTTTGATCACCCAGTCATATTCGTCGATAGAAAGTGATGGAAAATAATGGTGAATTGCTAATTGAAGACTTGTCAGTGTGGACATGATGTCATTAGCAACTTTGCTCTTCAACTGAGAGTCGTCGACTGAAGGGAAGCATTCAAAAATACCCTTCGAAACTTTGCTTTTCCATAGCGTCAGTTTTTCATCAAACGATTTCAGTTTGGATGTCGATGAGATAATGTTTTCTGATGGTCCTTGGAGACTCAAGTTGAGAGAATTCAGTTTGTCGAACAGATCAGAGAGAAACTGAACTTTGAGCCAGCAAATCTCGTCACGAAGATCGAATCCAAAATTTGTTTCCTCGACTTCCAAGAATGAAATTACTTCTGCTTTGAGATAAACGAGATGCTTCAAAAACACACAGGTTGAGAAACACTGCTTAAAATACAAGACGCGAGTAGTGAACAACTATTGAAGTGGCGTTGTACGTTTATTTCTTGAATAGAGAGCATAGGCAGGCCACTAGAAAACGATATTATTTTTAAAAAAGCATACGAAGGGTAAACAAGTCAGAAAATTTAAAGCCGGAAGAAATTACTGGAGATCAATATACAATAAGGGAAATTATACATGCATGGACAACGGTTTTTGAACGGTTAGAGCTTAAACCAAGTCTCCTGAACCGTCGAACAAAGAAACAGAGGCGACGACATTTACCGAAGACGGCATCCACATGATAACCGACTGTTAAAACTAACGCCGAGGAATTTAGATTTTGAGCTAGAGGCAAAATTATGGAGTGAAGAGATTTCAGCAGCGTTAACATCGACTCTCAGAGAAAAAGTAATGGCGATGCAGTTTGATGCATTCAACAGAAGACCATTCTCCGAAGACCACTCGAGAATCTCAGTGACTGCCACCTGAGCTGTAGAGAATCACCACTAATCTTGCAGGTATTGCATAAAGTAAAGTTATCCACGTATTGTATTTGTGTCACGTCGTTTGGAGACCGAAGGCTAGACGTGTAATCGTTAAAGAGGAATGGAGATAGCATTGTGACTTGTAGTACACCGCAATTATTTGGCAAGGAGGCTTCATTTCCGACTCCTACGTATTGGCGTCGGTTAGGAAATAATGTTGAAGCCAATTAATCAGCCATCCTTTAATGGCATCTTCACATTGTTGAGAAGGAATGCGGGAGCGTGAGATACTGTTGAAAGGAGAGGTGAAGTCCAAATAACTCCCTTGACGGCCCTCTCTCCGGCATAAAAAGAAGAGTGGAGAGTGCTCGAAAACGTAGCCACGGCGTCCAGAGTGCTTCTATTTGATTTATAAGCAAACTGGAAAGGGGTCATTGACAGTTTTTGGTGTGTCTTCCAATTTAGCTCGGCGAACAGTTAATACAGGTGTTAAGCTCTTCCATTGGGAGGATTCTGACACAAGAACTGTTAGACCTTCGGCGGCGGTGTTTTAACAGCAATTTTAAAACATGGATGTATGTTCCAGACAGCCATAATGAGAAGACGCATTGAATGGAGGGAATAAGTATAATGAGATAAACAAATATATGGTAACGGATATTAATACATTGTAAGGTTATATAGACTTTGTATAAAAATGGGATGGGTCTTTATAACGGGAAAACTACGATGTTGGTCCATGATCTTGGAAATGGAGGATGTTGCTCGAGTATTGGCGACTGGTGAATGAAGCTGTTTCTTTGTGTGGTCCAGTGTGACGCATCCTGTATTAAGGGAGAGAATATGTTGCTTCACTCTAGATTCTAGAGTCTAGAATCTAGAGCGAATCTAGAGTCTAGATGAACCAGATAACAGTCGTCGCCATCATAGAAGATGTCACCCCGTTTAATGGTGGTTGACACATGATAGCGTGCTATTGGCGCATGTGTAGCACACTTCAGATTTAGAGACCTTGAGCTAGACGAAAAAGAGTCTTTTAAACGCGTATTATAGGAATGGCTTCTCTTGTTTTGCATGTGTCAGGTAAACGAATGCCAATAGAGGATGGTGGATTGAAGATGTGATATTGTATCAAAATTGATATCGAGGAAGATAGCAAAGGCTGGTGTGTTAATAGTAAAGAATGGAATCCGTTGCGTTACTAGGTTCGCGTGGTGCGGGGATAAGCGAGGAGTTTGTAGGAACAGCTTCTGGGGGAAGGTCGGCGACTCGGACCGTATGCGTGGGTTAATCGGAAACCGCGCGCGTCTCCTGAAAGATCAAAATATCATGGTAAGAAAATTGGTGTTTCGTGTGGTTGATATTGTTTCCTTGAAACACCTTGCGATGTCCTGGTTAAACAACAGGGCGTTACGAAAACTCAGTGCTCGTGGAGAGGATGGTATTGGTGCGATATGCGAGGGCCTGATCAGTTGCAATCGGAGTAGGGAAATGGGAGTGTTAGTGGATGCGAGTGTGCGTCAATGGAAATGTAGTCATAGAGCCTGAGGTTCATTGGAAAACGCAGCAGCTATAAGAAGTATTGATGGAGTGTGTCGAGGAAGTAGTTCGCGGCGTAAGGTTCGTTACTTCAGACACCAATGTGGTAGGATTCTGACCTAAGAAATGTCAGTCCTTCACAGTGGGTTTTGTAACGGTAATCGCGAATGCACTTCCTTGCAGTCATTATGAGAAAACGAATTGAATGAAGGGAACGTGAGTATAATAAGATGCGTGAATATATGGTATATAGGTAGCGAGAGTTTGTTCAAAAGGTTTGTCAATTTAGGCGGCGTCCACAGTGTACCCGTGTTGGCCGGACTCGGGATTCGAATCTAGGTCCTTCATCAACAGATCGAAGATGTTAATCTCCGCACTATCGACCAATTGTGTTTTAAGGGCGCGCGTTATGGAAAAGGCCTTTCAATGGCCGCCATTGCGCGTTTGCCAAACTTTGTACACTTCAAGGGTTTAATTTGCCTTTCTTGCAAATTTACCTCGTTTTTATTTCGTTCATTCTTGTTCAATTATTTTACACCTGCTATGTACAATCGCAACTTCTTAATTAATTTATGTCTGTTTTTACATTTAATGGTGAAAGTTCTGGTCCTCGTGACCTTAATAAAGCGAATACCATAATAATAATAATAATTATTATTATATATGCTATTACGGCATAGTTTATATTGTGTGTCCTTGAAATCCCTCGCGATGTCCGGGTTAAACTCCGGGACGTTGCAAATGAAGCAGGCAGTAACATCAAAGATTCATTGGGTTTCTTATACATACTGCCTAAACCTCGACTTATAAAGATAATTGGGCTCTTTGATGGTGTCAAACAAAATACATGTACAATTCCTATTTCTGTTATCGGTACAAGCAGTGGAAGTATTGAAGGAAAACTACCGAATAAGTATTTTACCAGAAAATTCCGAGGTCGTTAATTTTCTGTGTTATAATCGGTCTAATGGAAAAGCGTCATAGTATCTCGATGATTTAAATGTTTGGGTTTGTTAGATTGTATTGACCGAATTGGAATGGCGGGTATTCATTGACTAGATTTCGCGATTATTGCTTTGAGTATGCGAAGCAATGGATACAGGATTGAACAGCTCAACGGACCCAATACTGCAGTGCCCGACACGAGCGACTGGAGGAAATCTTCCGATTTCTCGCCGTCAAAAACGAACTCTCGACCGGGAAGGTGAATTGTAGGACATCGGACGATGCAAACGTTTACTGTCCTCCTCCCGTACTGATTACACTACCGCACCTAATGCGATGAATTCTGCGATCGTTGTTTTTTGGAATGCTCGTCGGCGGATAAAAATAGGATAAAAACCTCCTAAACCACTTCTAAAGCATCCTTGTTGGGGTTTGCGTCGGCGTCGAGGTTAATATATTACGGAGTTTGGCAGCGGCGATTTCCAGTTTGCTGGTACTAATATAGGTAAGTTGCTCGAGCATAGCGGACGGAATTCTCGGGATTTCGTAGATAGCTCGATCATTCATTCTATGACCAGTCCACGCTCAATTTGGGCGGCTTGTTGTTTCGACGTTTCGATTGAGTTTTATGCAAAGACATTAAACCGTGTCTACAACTGAGGATTATAAACCGATTTGGTATGACGTGCAGCCGTCTGTTGAATACTTTTTCAACTGTTGTTTCGTGAAGTGCTGGAAGCTTGCGTTACAGACAATACCTTTTTGTGGTCAAACAATCCTCTTCTCGAATTTCGGATATGATTCCTCCTGGTTACAATCGATTTCTTAATCATGATGACTAACGTTCGCTTACAATCCACGTTACCCGAAACATGGGTGTAATAAGCTCATCTGAAAATCTAGTCAAACGATCTCAGTTACGCGTGTTGTAGCGCAATCACGAATTAAGTGCCGTGTTGTGTAATTGTGGGTCGATGATTCACAACCGGTTTTAAACAACGCAATATTCCGTAAACAAATGAACTAATATTCACGCTTATCATAAAAAGTAAAAAACGATTGTTTAGCTGACTTAGTTAACTAAATCTAAATTGGTGGGTATCTATTCAAACCGAGGTCTTGTTTGAATGCATCGACATTCTCAATTGTGAGAAAGGAGGGATAGCATTTAACTATTCGACCAATCGTGTTTATGATTTAGATGCTTTTAACAATTCAATTTGTCTAACATAATGGCCACCAATGAAGAAGTCGTTGAAATTCCAATCGAGGTAGCCCAGGAGTACATAACAACTGCTCTTGGTTTCGCACCCCTTCAACTATCGGACGACAGTATATTATTTTCATTGCATTTATTTTTAGTTTACAATGTTTTTACGGATCATCTCAGCATCCTTGTCGAACAATTTCTTAAAGTCCTAAGTGAAAAAGTATGCATTTTATCGATATGTCTAACGATCCTAGTATGGCCAACATTTAACCAAGAGAAAAGTCGACATAATGACCAAGTTTCTGAAGGTCAAATTACAGGGACAACAAAATGTGCTGTTTAACGGGTTGGATGTAAGGCATTTTACGAATTCCCTTAATTTATTATAGAGCTACTTGATCACTGATATCTTTGCAATTGATGATAACGCTGTTCTTCGAAGCGACATGCCACATTCTTCTTATTCGAAGACGCAGCACAACGCCATAAAGAACAGTATCAAAAAGCACGAATGCAACTTGTTGGTCGTGAGTATATGAATTCTTTTTTTTTCTAGTCGTATGATTTAACTTATATCAAATAGGATTGTCCGTTTTCTGCAGCTTACTCGATACACACCACGCAATTCTGGCTGATTAAGATACGTGTTAGCTTTAGTGTATTAAATGCACGTTTACCACCAGTCTTACAGCGTCAGATTCGATATTTTCCTACAAGCTTCTTCATTGGGGCAGCTAGCTCCTGTTAGGGGATGAGCCCGTTTCGTGGATGTCGCGGATCGTAGCCTCCCACACGCGGTGATCGGAGGTCAGAATAAATTGTGACCAACGACGCACACCCTAGACCTTCTGTAGTTCTGCGCGTTCCGTGTACACCTTGGCGTTGCTGATACACGTGTTTTGGTTGTCCAGCGCCGTCCCGTCAGCGTAGAACGTGGCCGACCCACGATTGTAGAAGGATTCACAGCTTCTCCGCGTCTGAAAACCGACGCCGACTTATTTCATTATTTGAGCGCTTGTTGCGGCTGCCCGCTTTCAGGATTCGTCCTAGACACCAGTGATCGAAAACTCCCAAATTCCTGGTGTCTTCGACACGCAGTAGCCAGGTTTCGCAGCCGTAGGTTAGGATGGCGCGATATACAAGAATCTTGGTCCGAAGTCTTATCTCGGCTACGTGTTCATGGCAGCATGCCGAGAAAACTTCGGTTTTCGAAGTGTTTATCTCCAGCCCGACTGCCTTTGCTGGGTCGGTTATTCAGCTTAGTACCGGTTGCAGGGCAATAGGGGTTTCTCCCAGTACAACAATATCGTCAGCCGATGGAAAAGTTGGGGCCACTTTTATTCCGTTGTAAGCAGCGAGGGCTTGCTGCATTACCCAGTAAACCGCGTATTTGAACAGCACGGGTGATGGAAAGAAGCCTTGTCGGACGCCAGCGTTCAGGGGAAACTCTCCCGGTTCTTCGCCGAGACATTAACTTTCGCTTGGGTGGACGAGTAGTATGACTTCGGAATGTTTACGAATTTTCAGGGCTTTGCGTCTGCTTCCATTACTGCCCAGAGCGACTCCATTTTTACCGAGTCAAATACCGTCCCGAAGTCGATGAAACATGCTATGGTTGGCTGTTGTTACTTGTGGCGATTTTCCAGTATTCTGCGCGGGCTGAAGATCTTGTCCGCTCCGCAAACCTCCTTTTCTGGGCAGGTACGAACGTCTCCTCGAGGTGAAGCGGCTTAGCAGGAGTGCAGAGAATACTTTCGCGGCTATGTCGATAAGACCGATGCCTCTATAACTGGATCCCATTGTCTTGTCGCCATTCTTAGGAGTGGGTGCAAGATGGAGGTGCTACAGTCGTTTGGAAATTCTTCGCTTCCCCAGATCGAGCTGAACAGGGCGTGGACAGGTCATTAATGGTCGGCAGGCAGGCCTTGTACACTGCCTCTTGTTTTCCAGCGCTTATCTGCTGAGAGATTTACTTCCCAGCAACCCTACCACGTTTAGTCCGCTTGTCAGCGTTTTACTGGGGTGTGGTCGCTACCACGTGCAGCCAGTTGTGAGCCAGCTGTGCGAGTTGAGTGTCAAGCAGAGATCCAAGACCTGGGGCGGCTACGATAAGCGACATCAATGAAACTGACTGATCCCCTCGCAGGATCTAGCCGCACCAAAGAAGAAGAAGATCAGAATCCGCGCTCTTTTAGTGAAGGATCCGGGTTCGACTCCCTGGTCAAGACACCACCTGCAAAGATATTCTCGAGAATCTTTATCGCCAACACCCATGAAACGCGCATATTTGATCTTTTTTGAACCGCACCATGCTGATACCATGTATGATACACTCGCGTTTTGCAATAGATCTTCGATGTAGAGAAGTTTGGTTTTAACGTTTCATTTGGATTCTCCTAATAGACTTGAGTGACAGTAGTGCTGATTTACAGACGCAACAAAATAACTCGATTGTCAGATTCGGGCATTTAAGGTGGGTCCGACCATCGGTCTTACGGGTGCCCGACTCGATGTGTATCGAAGACTTTCAGTCCAAGATACCAATACCTCGCAGATGTAAAACAATGTGCAGGTTAAGGTTATGTGAAACGGACTTCGTTGGTTTTTACAGATCCATATGTTGTTAAGTACTTTAAAATGCATGAATATTGATATTTTTATCCCAAGAATTTTGCACGATTTCAACCATTAGTTCAATTTACCTACCAATTTCTTAAACGGGAACCCCGAATCAGACACGGACACCGCAACTTAAATGAAATTTTTTTTTATAGTTGAAGGACGTCAAGGCTAAAATTGACAAAGAGCTAGCCGACCTGAAGGTCATCGAAGATGACTTAAATGAGGCTAGATCATCTCTAGACGAGGGAATCAAGTCTCAATCCGGAGCGGCATCAGGTCGGTACTGTTTTATACCAATCGTAATGCAAACAAGTATAGGGGAGTTGAGTTAACAAGGCATTCATTTAAGAATCCCGAGAGTTTGGCCTGCCGGCTACTTTTGCATAGTTTAACCCGCCAGTCAGCCTCATGGCCAGAGGTACTACTCCCTTTCCCAGCTACCCGCGCCTATTTTCCTCAAATCAAATTTGACTTTCATTTCAGCAGACGACTTTGCCCGGCATATGGAAGAAATCGGCAATTTGAAAGCGAAGGCGGCAGCGTTTTTGAAATCTACGCATCAAAGATGACAATTGAAGGTTTAATTACCAATGTGTATCGAATTAATCGTGATTTTTGTGACAGGTTTTACTACAGTTTTACACACCAACAGTTCTGTAAATATTCAATTTTACTGATGCAGCATAAATCGTTTTAGATATTCTCTCGTGTCTTCTTTGTCTGTGATGTAGAAGAAACAGACGAAACAAGGGAATTGTAATAAGTGTCAAACAGTCGTTACGTCGGAGGCCTTGTAGGGGACAAATGGAAATGATGTAGGCTTCCTCTAACACCTTGATGGAGCTGACACCCGGTTCCCCGGATAGCGTGGGATAAGGTAAGGTCATTGGCTTGTTAACCGAGTGCCACGCCATTAAGGGAGCTGTAGTGGAACAAAAAAGATTTCGTTCACATCATGAATAGTATAACAGAGTTAGTCTGGATGATGGCTTTTCCCAATCTAAATTATATGTTTGGCTGATGAAAATGGTGAGAGAGAGAGCTGTGCGACTTATGCGGTGAGGAAGTGGTGGTTATTGTTACAGTCTCGGGTCGACGCTGATTTGCACTAGGATGACAGTAGTACCTCGAAGAGGTGGTCCGAGGGTTTAGCGGACAGTGTATCCTCGCTCTGTCGGCGACAAACCGGAATTCGAATCCCAGGTCAGGAGGATTGGGGGGGGGGGCACCTGTAAAATATATTCTCGAGGATCTTCATGGCCAACACCCCTGAAATCGTCTTTTTCTCCAGATGGACATAGTCGCACAAAACGGGGTGTGTGGTGAAGGGGTTGAAGCTTTACCGAAAGATGGAGGTGTTTTATTTCTACTGCCGGTGGGAAATATCGTTTGAAGCCAGTTAATTAATTAATCGCATGATATACTCATACCTTAAGTTAGTTGGGCGGTGTCTCCCATTGGATGATTGCATGCGCGCGCACCACTTGATTGGCTAGTATACATTTTCGTTACGCGGACGCACAGATGCGCATGCGATTGCGCACAACTGGCGACACAGTCATGGATAGTGTAGCTGCTGCTGCTGCTAAACAGGATCCAGAGTTGTTTGACCTCGTTGAAGTTGTCCAGCAATGGGTGAGGAATGAATTCTACAATTTGGCTGATAAAAGGACTCGCAAATTGAGGGAGGGCGAGGTTGACTTCAAGCTCTCTTGGGATGATGTCGTTTGCTGGAGTGATACGCCGGTATTTTCCAACAACCACTCTGCCCAGATGCCCAAGTGCCAAGCTCTGTTCAATTCGAGCTATCGCAATCAAACCGAGGGTGTTCAGGAGTACAACTTTCGAACCGACCGCACCACCCGATCCACTGCCGATATTGAAATCTCCAAGGGTTACACTGCTCACCGAGAACTAGGCGTCAAACTCCAGGTTATTTATCTGCATTTGTTTCGTTTTTGCATACCCCGAGCCTCCATTTTTCCTTAATGAATGCATTTTAACGTTGAGTAGGCAGCTTCAATTGGAAGAAGCATGGCTTACAATGGGTCTGCTAGGCGTTTGTGGGTTTGCGCACTGAATCCACAGCTTCTCTGCGGCGATTTTCCCCATTTAACGGTGTCTACTTGTTCCTCGGCAGATATTCGTTTGTAACATGCGTTCTGGAGTTTAAGGTAATTTTCAGCACTATCCCATTGGGCGTTTAAACATCCTTAAGAAGAGGGGCCTCCAATTTACCTGGTTGTTATTTAATGTTGACTTGCTCGGAATCTTCATTGTCGCTCAAAAATTATATGCTCAAAAATGTAAATAAATTTAAGATGGTAAAGAAGACAGCTGAATCAATCAAGGGATGAGTCGTTTGCAAATGTATGTCTCCTGTTCTATGTGTAATCACCGCTTACTATATCAATTTTGTTTGCTGCAAATTTTAATGCTAAATCTGTTTTGTCCTCGTGACCTTAATAAAGCGAATATCGTTTTTTAAAGCCCGGAAAAGTCTAGAAAATAGATGGCGTCTGTTGTGGGTATTGTTGGAGGAGGGGTGTTGAAAGACAATTGTTCCACGAAAGTCGTTTTATTCGACGTTGAATGCTCCGGGAAATCCCTAAGTTTCCGTCGACAAACGTTCACCAGAGACGATGGCGGTGTACGTCTCAGAGTATACACACTGGTTTCGCAACTTCCAGGGACCAATTTACGAATTTCTTCGTGTTTTGGAGGCAGATTCTTCTCTGACAGATTGAAGTTACCGATTAATGTTTTGAGTAAGCTTGAGAAGAGAAGTACATTAGAATGGTATTAGATTAGTGTGAGGCTTTAATCGAAATTCCAGTAATGTAACCGCCCTAGTAAATATTTGGAGGTGGTGCATAATGCCATGGTCATTTTTCCAAACAGCGTGTTTTATAATGTCGAACCCTTTGACAGTATTCTGGTTCTTAATCAGCATTGCGGAGGGTTATGTCTCAGTGAGTGGAAATTTTATTGGGCGATAAGTTTCGAGATGCGTAGTGGACGCAAAAAAATAAAAATATTCCCGAGAATATTCATGGCAACACCATTTATCCTCTAGCAGGAGACGGTCGACAAAATGTGATTTTATGGAAAGAAGGCTACAGCAAGCTCACCAACTTCATAAATAGTGCAATTTGCCATTCCGTTAGTTATTCTGATGATTGTATAAGAATTATGCGATACCAAGATCCATGTACTATGGATTGTCTTAAGCGCATTGGTGCAGAAATGTCCGAGGCAAGTATCCCGATTGACATTTTACACTGAAGGTGGCGAATATTCCAATGCACAATCATACAAATTGGTCGTTTATCTTTTGGAAAGGTCCCGTGTGATTCACAAAATCTGCATTCCAGTGGGTGTTGAAAGGTGTGTTTGTGCTACTACACACTAAATACACACTCACCATGGCAACCTTCTGGACTACCACAAGTGTTTACGATGTCGTAAATTAGCATTCGCGTGTCGTTGGCACCATCCCCGTTGGCCAAACAGCCAATCGGGTTAATCCTATGTGTGAAGCTCTCTTCTGTAATGCTATTGCTTTATTTCGGCCACTAGAACAACCAAAATGTTTAGCATAACAGGATAAAGGAAGGTGATATTATTATAAAAAAAGGATTTGAATAAGAGACACGCATTTTAAGCCATAAACGTAGTAGCGCCTTTGTTCGATTACTCCGATAAAATGATTACCTCTACAGAGGAATTGTGCTGCTGGTGTACCAAACCATCATCGCCAAGTAACAATGAATATGAAATAACGTAGTAAAATGTCCAGCATGGAAATGAAAACCACTGAAGGATCATTTTTAGTTTCGTATAACCATAATAGCGACCACTGTAAGCCCCGAGAGCAGGAGCAATAGAAATCGGGTTTTCTAATTTGGGAGTTGATCAATTTTCGAGCAGACTGCTTTTCCACAGTGAAGCAAAATAAATGCAACAGCTTGGATGAGACAATCTTGTTGGGGTGGTTTCACCAACAAGCACTATTTTGAATAGTTAATGCCGCTTGCGAACAACTTCAGCGGATTTAGCATTTCCATTAATTTTTGTTTCAGCATTTCACTGAATACAGGGGTTGCTAGTAGGTTAATTTATTAAAGATCAGGTCGCATGTTTTCCCCCAATCTAAGGTGGTAGTGTCGATTTCATTAAGAGTTAAATGCATTCACCCACAGGAGAGAGGCGTTGGTGGGCGTTTGAAAAACGACACTGCTGTTTTTCCAGATCGGCGTAATTCTGAGATGCGCCTTTCGTGGACACTTCCCGATGGGGTATTGTGTATGATGGATAATAGCAAGAAAAGGACTGACGCTGGACAGGGCTTAAACGGAAAGGGCAAAACGGAAGAGAAAGCCGCATGTGCTGCTGCTGGGGCCACAACAGGACATGTGAATCGTGTAGTAATCAACGAAATGCCCTATGCCACCAACACAGCAACTACTGTGACGCTATCCGAAATCGGAAACCAATTTTGAGCCCCGTTTTTGGACAGGCGATAATGGGGCTGTTGACCCCCCTTACGTGAACGTCACCAGCAAACCAATTCTTATTTAAACGAATATGTCGGGGTCAGAGAGAAGATGATCGTTTTTGAGAAAACAAGGTGCCTCGATCACTCAGATTCATTATAAACTGGTTAAGGATTTTTTTGTTTGTCAGAGCGAAAAAAGAATTCTCGTGCGGCATTCTCCTGCTAGAGGATAAACCGGCAGCGTTAAGTTTAAAAACAATTAACCCAACAATAATGATGTTCGCAACAGAAACGGCACAAGGCACGGTAAAGCATAGGATATCAAATTAGAGGATTATGAATAAACCCTAATCTACATGTTTAAACAAGGATTTGCTGATGTTCACATATTACAACGGTTATTATTATTTTAACATGTTACATCAATACATATATATCCTCTCATTTGTTGATTAATGTCAGCAATATTAATGGAGTATTTTGGGGCTGTTTCGCAGCTTCCGAACCAGGTGCTCGAGATGAACGCCGGCTTCTCACAGGAAATCTCCCTGAGCGAAGCGACTCGTCAGTCCCTGGAAGAAGAACTCACTTGGGGAATAGACACTCGTGTCGAAGTACAACCGAAAAAAATCGCCAATATTGAGGTATTACTATTGGGTTTCTCTTCTTCTTCTTCTTCTTCTTCTTCTTCTTCTTCTTCTTCTTCTTCTTCCACCCTCGCATTTGCTGAATTTTCATTAACACGGCCAACTATCATCCCCGAAAATCGTTTTCCTGGCTAGATGCTTCTTTTACATGATCATCATCACCTCCATCATCATTATCGAAAAACAATAGCTTCTTTCTCATATGCATTGCCTCTTTATCCTCTTTTTCTCGACTCAATCACGAAGTAGTCATAATCAATATTGTTTTTCTTCAATTTATCTCCTCGTCCTTCTGCGTCCCCGTAACAGTCTTCTCTGTCGATAAAATCATTATTCAGGTAAACATAATCGAGCACAAGTTGACCGCGCGATTTTCCGTGGAATCCAGACTGCGAGGTCGTATCCGGGCCGTCTGTCTGAACAGGCGTAAGAACAACGCCTTCCTGATGTATCTGGAGGCGGACCTTGGGGATGTGGTGAGGGCCCACCTGGCCAAACCGCGTCCCCCCGGCGAGACAAAGATGGCCCACGTGAGGATCGAATCGCCGGGTGCCCCTGGTCCAAAGATTGTTGTCATAACAACCGAGGGAAAGTGTGCATTCCGGTTTGGCGTGAAGCAGGAGATCGAAGTGAATCAAGTCGACGCAACCTAATTCAATTCGACCTCCACAATAACAGAAACACGTAGAACGGTTCCTTGGAATGCTTTTTTTTGATTATATTCACCAATAAATGTTTCTACCAGAAATAAATGCATTTGTTGGAGAAAATTGATAATTGATCTAATAAGGGTGGCTCGATGTCTAATGCAGTCGCTTTCTCGGAATATAAAAAGTGGAAAACTGAGAAATTGACCATTCTGGTTCAAGAAATTAGGTATAAAACTGTAATCAAAGCAGTGTGAAGATGATGATGATCTGTTAAGAAAACAAATTTCATGTAATTTTCACTCTGATTCACTTTTAATTGATATCTCCTAAACCGAGTTCCAATAAAGAGAGGCGTATTTTGTTACTTGTTAATCGGAAGCTGCAGAAACCTCGCATTTATAATCACTTTCATTCGGTTTGGATTGCGAATCGATGCCGAGACGTCAGCATCTCAATTCCATGCACTTCAAGCTTTCCACATATTTTTATTTCAGTCGGGTTATTTCCGATTATAGACGTCGCAGCGGTTTTTTTCCCCCAAGCATCATTTCATTCGGTACTGAGTGGTCTCCCATGAATTGTGTCGGCACTTACGTGTCTGACCCAATGGCAACATCCGTGATTAATATCTAAGGCCATGCCCCTGAGATGAAGCCACGTTGTCCCATTTCACAAATCAAGTCGACCATTTCGGTGTGTGTGTGTGTGTGTGTGTGTGTGTGTGTGTGTGTGTGTGTGTGTGTGTGTGTGTGTGTGTGTGTGTGTGTGTGTGGTATACAACAGCTGTTGTACTTGAAAACACGTTTCACCCACCACGGAAACTGCTGTAGGCTGTCGGAAATCGAGCCACCAGCCATAGCGGTCTCTCTCTGCTTTCGTTTAATAATAAGAATAACGTTGGCCGGGATCAACTAGCAACAATAATAACGCTATTTAGTAAGGTCACAAAGCACAATACGTCTTCACGTCTTGGCTACATTTCGCTCAAACGTCAACAACATTTTCAAATTACAGGCAAATTAGTGAAGACGTGACCAATAAGTCCGGCTGCAAACCTGGGTGCAATTCGGAATGGGACCTCATTTCAATTTTTCTAGAAATAAACACAGTCTTTATCTTTTATTTTTTTAATACTTCTGATTTACTATTTTGGAGAGATTAGACCTTTACAACAATCATTCCTCATTACAATTCATACAATAAAAGCACACAATGGATTCTAAATAAGAAGATTTACTGAGAAAAGTCTGATCATGAAGAGCGTTTTAACTTCCATTGTGACTCGAATGGATTGTAAACAGTAAACATAGTTAATTAATACATATTGACTTGCACATTCCATCATTCCTATAAGCATAATAATAATAAGGCCAGCATTAAAATTTACAGGAAGATTCAAAATAAGTTGACACGAACTAACAACGAGGTAAATTTACAAGAAAGGCAAAGTATATCTTTTAGTAAGAGGTAAATCCATTCATGATGTATGAATCTAATATGTAGTGTAATGTATAGGTATGAATTAGTTATTGTGGTGGTAAACTGGCAATTTCTCCCAAGATAACATTGTTGGTGACTTTTAAATCTGTACCCATTCCCTCATCCATTTAGTGTTTCATATTTCTTTGTCGTAAAGTAAATATTGGTGCTTATAGGACTTAAGTTCAAGCCACACGAGACCCAAGGTCACCCGCTTCTTCGTGAGATTCCCTTAACCGATTCTACTCACATTGATTAAACACATTGGCCATAAACACTTATAAATGAAGTTCGAATATGTAATCAAAAACGGGTTTGTCTATTTATCCTTTCTCTAACTTCCGCATAACCATTTAACATCACAACAATTGTCAATATTTCAAATAGTTTATTTTTCGTTATTTGCACCCTACCTAGTAGCTAACTACATAAAACTAAAATTAGTACTTCCAGGAGACTGTATTTATGTGAGGCCACATTGCGGCACACGAAAGGCGATACTGACCTGACCCACTGGTGCATTTTATAAACTAGACACGACGAGGTTGAGAGAAGGTACGCTGGGAATATAAAAACAGGGTGTCCTGTGTTAGGTCAATATTGGGGGTTAAGGTCGATCCGAAATGGCTTGGGCCGTATGTCCACCGAATTGGTTTGCTGGGATTCGTGTTTCAGACCTTTGGCTTGAAATTGCTTGGTGTTCGCTTTTTCGATGCCAACCGAAATAAAATCCACTGATATCAAACCATCCAGCATATCCATACGAAAATAGTTCACTTCCAAAACCTGGCATACTCATATTTACTTAATATTGAAACTTGTTCCCTACTACGAGATATTTCAGTACATCCAATCAATTTGGATGTGGAAAAACGGCATTAGTCAGTTAGTAACCCATTAGCCAGGTGCCTAATACGACGCGCTCACACAAAAAGTATCTCTGCGACAGCTTTGTTACAATGTATCTTTGATTCTGTCTCCCTGAATACACCTGTTCAGAGCCACCACCATTCCAGAGTTTTGCATATAATTATCGATTATTTGTTTTACTAATCTCAACCCACCTTCTAGAAAGCATACTAATGGACGAGCTGATCTTACCGATGCCCCAACCCGCCCAAAGCGACCACAATTTAATCAACGGCTGGTTATTGGTTTAAAAATAATAATTTTCGTTTCCATAACCGCACTCATGCTTGGGCGGAGATTATGGTTTCGTTTTTGGCTCAAATGCAACTCCCCCCACAATTTCCAACCCTCTAATCCACTTTATGAGTGGGTTAGCGCGTGCAGTGCTCTCAAATTTGTTGGACTAGAAAGGAAGAGTCAAACCGCCCCCCTCCTCCCCCAGTCTCTCCTCCAAAACAAAACCGCATAGCATCGGCAATCGATACGTGCGGGCTTGCGTTGTTGGGGGTGTGGTAGAGACGGGGACGTAGATTGGACAGTGGGCAGTTAACGTGTGGAAACGTTAAAATAAATACGCAGAATCATTTTGGGTGATTATTCATTCTGTGACGACCGGAATAAATGTGTAATCCGGATATTGGAAAGTGCGGCTTTTAGTTGAATTTGCAGTAGAAGCAGTCGATAGTAGTAGAATATTGTCCCAATGGCAATTTAAAGATTATCGCGAGGTTAAAAAGACAGGTTTTGTCTTTTAATAAGCTGCTGCAGTTCTTAAACCACATTTTTGTCATTCCTAGCCGTGTATCGTTTTTTTCATCGCGAAATCCCATTATACGAATTAATCGACTCCACGAATCGTTCTCCCGGGCATTATAAATCAACGAAACGATAGGATGCGGAAGGAACCCCACAGCGTTTATTAGAGACTCTGGTACACTTCAACAGATTCGTGTAGATGATTAAAAGTAGGATTTCTTCCATCTGGGACAATATTTAACTGACCCAATTGCGAACACCAGCGGTTTTGACACTGCGGATGACCCCAACGATAAACTGGAAGCTGTAGAACATGAGACAACAAAGTGACTACTCCTGTAATTAAACAAAGACAAACAGATCATAAAATTGGGACAAGGTGTTCCAATTCACGGATGGTCGGTATTGTGGCGCTGCCAGCAGCACACGAACATGTGTTTTGCAGTCTGGCTTCCAGACAGGACGTTTTTGGTGCAGGTCAATATGATGTATTATTCGGTATTATGTCATCCCCTTTTAATTGGAGGCTCGCGGTAAAAATGGATCGGCCAAATCACCTTTACCACTCGTCACGCAACACCTTCGCATCTCTACCACTAGGGGTAGTGTTGCCCCGAGTTTGAGGTCCACGACTACCTTTGTTTGGTATTAACTCGAACCAGTTGGAGGTTCTGTGACGAAGTCTTGAAATGAGCAGAGCTCTTGAGACTCCGTCGTGGCCTAGTACGCAATGATTGCTATCAGTTTTGTTGTTAATGCTTTAATTTATCATTTGAATGGTTTTGAATTTAAATTTGACAAGGTCCAAGCAATTATGTATTCTATTGTCTATCAATTACAAAGTTAAGCTACTGGTGATGATGATTATATGGGTCTATCCAGAGCGAGGCAACTTACTGCGTTGGCGAACTTCATACTTACATTCGTTTTCATTAAACGCGATTTTTCTAAATAATTGTTTGTCAACCTTCCTTACTTTCTTGCATTAATCCCCGATGTAGAGACCCCTCGTTCACACGGTTCATCAAATATTCTTTCGATATGCACGCAACACATTTTAGTCTAAACGCTAAATTGTCGAGCATAAATGTGCCTCATTTTACTATTTTTGACATTTAAAATCCATCTGGTTTTGTGAAAACGGTTTTTTCAACATATAGCTCTTTATATCACCTCTCTGCGAGCCCAACACAGAGGTCTTTCGCTACTTTGGAGGGTTATACTGATGCTGATGGTGATTATTATTTGGGTCGATCCAGAGCGAGGCAAATTACTCTCCCACTCAACAGTTTACTTACGCAGCCGTTGTTACAACACACAGCACCACTATGCTCTTCATATTTAACAATTTCATGCCAACTGAATTTGAGTGTATAATGTCCATTACCAAGACACCGATCGGCAACATACACTTCGCAATGTGAAGACTTTGAAATTTATCCGTAAATTTGCCCAATGAAGAAATTCATCATCTACGTCCCCTCCACCAGGGAATAATTCAGCACAACAAAACACTTTTGAAAGACAAACGTATTTTTATCTTAGATAATACTCTGAATCTAGTAATGTAAGACAGATAAGCAGGCACACGGAGGATTATGAGTGGAGTATCAGACTCTGGGATTTCAACGACTGGTGGGCACAACGGGGTTCATATCGACAGCAGCAGTAGCAGTAGAGAGCAGAGTGGTTCTGTAGAGGTTGGGTTTGAGATCGAAAGCAAGTGGATGTGTGGCCCTCGTGGTTCCGAAACATCTCCATTCGTCATAATCCTTTCCTGCCTCGTGGGATTCACTGTGAAAGGCAGCGGTGTAGAAGACTGGAGATAAAGACGAACTCTTGGCAGACTGTACAGACTGTGTAATGGCCTGCAATTGCATAGAAGGTTTGGTCAACAGTTACCGGAGATAAATTGGAAATGCCGCGAGATGTGTACGTCAATAAAAGCGGTTATCGTAATTGAAATATCTCTTGAAAGAAACACACCAACGCCGTTTGAGGTCGCGTCATTTGATTCAACATTAAGTAAAAAAGTAGATTTTACTCATTTTTATAGTGAGTGATTCGTGGTATAACCCAAACGACAAGGTCACACACACAGACGAGCAGTTGGAGAGGCACGCCAGCGAATATGAACCAGCACACATCGCTTACCCAAAATAACCGACCAGTCGACCAATCAGATTAAAGTACCGTTTAATTTAATGATCATTAATGTTTCAGTCAGAATATGGCAGATTCTGGTCACAGAAGCATATTACATTCATCATCGAAGATATTAATTAATTGATTGATTATTTTTCGATCAGGTGGTCTAATTAAGGGCTATACAGTCGCATGTGAGTTCTTTAAAATGATTGGGAATCGGTTGCTGTTGTTGGTGATAAAGACTGGCTGAGTACAACAGCGACGACGAACGATTAAATTTCATCCGGGCAGCATTAATTCAACCATTTGAAGAGGGATAATAACGTGAACATGCGTAAAGCAACAGGAATTAGCGCAGTGGGGTATGAAAAACGAGGAATCAGCAACATGGAAACACTTACTTAGAACTTTTCATACTAAAAAGAGAAAGTATTAATAATGTCACCGAATTCCACAAACGACTGTCAGTAGTGTTTTTGATTCCAAATAGGCACACGCGAGAATAAACGATAAGCCACACAAAAAAACACTCAAGTGAACACATCCTCCTACCGCTGAGCACGAATTCAATCGCGCGCGCTAGAAACACGAAAACAGGCACTGCGGGGTCAGGCATACATACAACGGTTACTGGTTATAATTAAGTAGAGAGAATATTTTAAAAACATACGTGGGTATCCATATCTGATGCGTATATAACGTGGTGGACAGTGCCTTGTGTCGGTTCATGAGAATGGTTTTTCTTAATCCAAAGCGACGAGTCTTGGGTAGAGGATGCAGCGGGGTCCAAGAAGACGTCATTCGCAACGTACTTCGTCGCTATGACAGTGGGACCCTGTCTTCCAGAATTGTGCTTCCGGGATTGTTTAGAAGTTCCGACTGGAAGCTTGGTCTTTGCAAGGGTATTTAACGCGGGGTTATTGCACCATGGGGAATCCGAGTCTTTTGGAAGAGGAAAGACATTGAGGTGATAGTCAGTTAAAAGGACTCTAGGGACCAGGCAGTTATTAACATATTCTTGCTGACGACTATTAGTCGACATCTGATGACGTGCAGCTGCGCCTAGGTGTGACGGGTTAAAACTTCTGAACGGTTAACAAGTTCCACAAGTTCAGTTCGTTTTCCGTCCCCCCAATACCCAAACTCGAAGGACGCTTAGGTTTGTCATTCGCTTTCCTATCATTAGTTCTAGAACCGTATGCGCATAATGCATACTATTTGTCTACACACCACGGGTAAACACGCTTCTTGAGAAGCATCCCATAAACACGCTTCTCCTTCTTCTACGTCAGCTGCAGGGTACAACCTACCTGGAGAAACCGAATTATCCGCAGTGTCAACTGATTTTATAAGACCTTCTGATTGCGCCGGCACTGCATAATCTCGAGAGGGCAGATGCCCCCCATTGGCGTCCTTTTTGGTTTTGACCTTGCGGTCGCTCGACACAATTGAGTCGTAGCGAGTTCCAGGTGGTATGAACCAAACGTTTCCTTGTGAATCAGCTTCTTGGCTGCTTCTTGGTTGCTTCTTGTGCTGAGACGGTGTCTTGACGCTGCTTGTCTTCTCCGTAGAGGTCCGCCGCCGCGGCGTTGACTGCTCTTGGTTTCCCGACTGCAACAACTTGGATTCACCAGGAACATGTTTACCAGATGGCTGCAGAGGTTAAAAAACATCACTTAACGATCAATAAAAATGGATCTTTGAACACAAAATAACAACCTACCTCGGGATTTCTTATCCGTGAAGGGGGATCGGCTGCACCAGTTGGAAAGGATTTCTTAGTTAATGGTGGACGGTTCGGTGAGCCAGAGTTGCGAGACTGATTACTACTGCTGCCACGCAGTTGGCGTCGCCTACGTTCTACTGTTGTTGGCGGCCCTGACGACGTCGAAATACGCTAAAATTACGATAATTACGCATCACTACTTTAAAGAATACAGTAGCAATTATATAAACGGACCTTGGTATGGTTGGTCGGGAGAACAGGTGTATCGGATTCCAACACGTCTTTACGTTCGCTGACTGGATCAGAAGTGACGACCGTTTGATTGTGTTGGGAATTCCTCTGGTGACTGGTTGCTTTAGTCTCCGGTACCGCCTCCACGGGAATCTTATTGTCGGAATGACGGGCTTCCCAAATAGTCGGTGCTTGGCCAATATTTGTGGGTAGCATTTCAGGAGCTGGGGGTTAAGAGACAAATCATATTAAAAACAAGAGAACACGTCTAAATTAAGGTCATGCAAGAGCAGGACAATTGTAATTGGCGAAATATTATGGCTAAAGGAGGCACGTGCACAGCTAAAGTATCCCTGGAAGAAAAACGTCAGCCCGGTTTCATGCAGAAGGCAACACATCAACACTTCAGACAATACCGTGTGATGCTGGAGGCGCGACCCGCTTGGGTTGGACAACGTTTTCCCTGACCTCCCACACAGATGATGGTTGATTGATTCGCTGGGAATCTGGGTGCAGCATTAGACCTGTGACGGTAAATAAAGATGGCACTTTCGCCCCAGAAAATTGAGCGACCAGTCACACCTCCCGATTGGATGAGTGTTGGGGAAGAGACCTGGCTGGCTGGCCAAAAACGGCTGGCCGAAAACCAGGATTTACTAAGATAGATAGATACATTGCTCTTTCCTCCACTTCTTTGGAAGGAAATTATAAACTCACGTAATGGTGGTGGGGTTTCGAGTTGGGTCCTGCGAAGATCTTCGAAACAATCCTTCAAGGAATCGATAACATCGTCATCGTCAAATCCGAAATCACGAGAGATTTCGTCCTGCAAAAACGTGAAGATTTGCATCTGATCCATTCGAAGCAATTTTCCTGCATAAGCAAAAAAGGTAATTTAGGTTTTAAATAAGAATTGCAGGATTTAAATGTCATTAAATGCACTCTCCTCATTCGGCTCTTTAGAGGAAAGATGCCAAGGCATGCACGCATGACAAGGGCAATTGATGGCATTAATTGTGATTCGGAACACAAAAAAACGAGCGGAACTCACGTTTGTGCATCTTTAGGATATTGTAGGCCATTGCAACCAAGGCCCTTTCGCCCTCCAGGAGGTAGATATCCCAGATGCGCATTGTGAGAGAAATGGGTAGCTGAAAATACGCACACACACACACACAATGACACAAAAAAACAAGTCACCAGACGCCCAAAGGATCTCATAAAATACGCCCACGACCCGACCCTAACAATCTCCTACAAGAGGATAAACCTGAGGCGATCGGTCGGATCAGATTCTTGCCCAGTTGCCGGCCGCAAAAGGTCCTTGTCTGGTCGCCGTAGAACGTGGCCGAATCACTGCAACCGACAGTGTCGTAGAATGGCTGACATCTTCTCCGTGTTTGTACACCGGCGTCTTATTTCGTCATTTTAGAGCCACAGGGTGCCACCTGATCCAATGGCATGTCTGCTAGGGGAACGAGGATTTCCCACCGCTTGACCAGGCTACTATCGAGGTGATCGCGAGTGGTCTTCAGAGAAGGATCTCATGCTGAACACATCCAAGTGGGTGTCTCAATCACGCTTTCTATGAGAGCAGAAGTCGACAGATCACTGATTGCTACACTCAGTAATTTTGCCTCAAGCACAACTTTTGTAGGGCGCGCGTTATGGATAAGGCCGCTCAATGCACACAATTGCGCTTTTGATACACATAACACAAGTTGAGGGCTTTCTTCATAATTTTATATTTATGCACTCAATCGTTCACACGTACATAATCATTCATTTTACTAGCATATTGAGTGACTCCCGCTCGATTCCCTGTATTGAACCCTCTGTCTGAATATAAATATCTTCGATTAATGCGACGGCGGTGATGCTGTTGAATTCCCACCATGGCTACTGCATATCGCTACAATTCGGTTGCTTCCTAATTATTCCGACTTTAAGTTGCACCAGAAAGGTTGAAACTCCGTAGCATTGCTACTTCTTAGTGCGGAGAGTTTGGGATTCTGGCGACCTAAGTTCAGGGATTGAAATAATTCTCGAGTAGTGGTAGTAGTAGTAGAACTTACACGACCCAGGAAGCACTGCATATACCACTTAAAGGCATAAGTGCAAGTGTCAACATCCGACATCTTGAAGTGTTTCCATAACCTTTCTAGGTGGGTTCGCAGTACACGTTCGTGGTGAGTGAAGTAGCGTTGGAGTCCAGGAAAGCCCTTTGAGAAGAGTGGGTGCATCGTGTGTCGCGATCCGTTGAGAAGCTGTGCCAGAGCCCAAAAGGCCGCTTCCTCGTCCGCTATGTAAATCAGCAGCATTCCGGCAATGTCGCTCATACCCTGCATACGAAAAGGAAAGAGGATCCTGCATCAAATGGAAGAACCCAAAGGGCGCAACCGGTCCTCATGATTCGCTCAAATGCATTTATTCAAATTAAGAACACTTTGTATACGACACCGAGAGTCGTTCGGATCCATCTTAATGCCCACACAATTTCGGATTAAATTAACAAAACCGTACGCGCTGGGGATAGCGGATAGCGTTACATTGCCAAATGTTATTGGCCATTTAAATGTTTTCACACCTACCTGACAATAGCCGACTACTGAATTGTAAACAGAGTAGGCGGCCAATATTGGAAACAAGACTTGTTGACGGGGGCCGTGGGATTCGTTGAAAAAGGCCGTTGATCGGAAGGTCCGGTTGATGTCAAGGTCAATCTGTTCAATATATGAGGAGCTTGCGAAGGCGAACTTCCGCATATCCTGTGGCAGTAAACGAATGCATCAATTAGGTTTGTATCATTATTAATAAACACCCGAACACCGAGCAGACGAAGAAAAAACAGCAGGTATCGTTTCGATTTTACAGAAATTTGTGTGTAGGCGGGGGTGTACAAGTAGTGAACGATGTCAATAGGAATTTGAGCCACGACAAAACAATACAAATCGATCCGCGGCTGAGAATACGCTGGCTCATTTATACCCCTACCTCCCACACGTGCAAAAGGGAAGCAATCGCAATCGTTACCTTTTATAGTAGGTTGCTTAAATTGAGGATAGCAATACGCGGGATGTGTTTTATGGACAAATTTATTCACAAACAGCTGATGATATGTGTAGACAAGCCTCTGGGGGCGTCCTCGTAAGAGCCAATCACCTTGCGAGGTCGAGCAACCACATGAACAATACTTCACGCGTCAAGGTGACTCACGTCATGTGACATCGGAAGCATTTGCACGCACACATACTACAACAACTCCGGTGGTTACTGATGGCGTAGGTTGCTAGTCATAAAAAGCGTATAGATATGGGGGTGAATCTTGAGTGGGGCTGTTTGCAGACGGTATAAGGCAACGACTACGACACCTGGTATACATTACAAACATCCCATTGCCAAACGCAATCATTAAAAGGGATGAATGAGGCCAGATTGATTGTAATGGATTCCTACATCGTGTGAATCCGAGCGAAAATCATCAATGGGAATCAAGCAATTTGATTTTGTCTTTAGCAGGTATCATTTTGTACTCCTGGCCATTTATTTAAAACAAATTTTCACTGCTCCAAAGAATCCCATCTCTGAGACAGACACGGATTGACGAATGTCTAACAATTTTTTCCAACGTTGCGACTTCGTTTTTCCAATGGAAAGCATTTCTCTCTCTCTCTCTCTGTCTTGATGGTATGGTCTGAGATTTGCCTAGGTTTTTTTTCCCAAAAATTGGCCGCGAATCTTTAATAGGCCCCAGGACATTGCATTTCGTGGGTGGAAAATTAGAAGGCCCGATTTACAAATGACATGATGGCCGATGCAAATGCTTATGTGGATTATTAGAGCCCGACGAGAACCAAACGCGGCGTGTCCTCTTAGACTAAATTAAATTCAACCACTGGACGACCGAATGGTGTGATCCATCGCCCGTCGTCTCCACGGTGCCGTCAGCCCGCCCGCCCGCCCGACCTTGAGGGTCGTGGGGTCACGCTAGGGTCGATTGGGCGCGCGCACTTCAAATGGTGTGTGGGAGATGTGCACGTAGTCGTCGAATCGATACGTGACGTACCCTGTCCAATAAAGTGCATTGCGTTCTAACAGTACATAGGGGAGACGCGGGATATTGGGTGAAAACCCCGATTGAGGTGCGACTGGCGACATACAATCTCTGGACCATGTTATATGACACGAATCTGACTTGCAAGGCATTTCAAGTGTGCAATTCACGGAAATTTGCATACACTATGTGTCAGATTTGCATTTAATTACAGTGGTTTCTTCGAAATATACACTAGTTGGGATGCTATTTCGAATGTTATACTTTCATTCCAGTTACTGGCATGCAGTGGATGAAAAACAAGGCTGAAACGCACCTCATAAACACCGTGCACTTTAGCTGAGTCCACGTTAAGAAGGATAGGCCAAACGCGCGTTCTGATTCGCGGAGGAATGCCCTTGAAAACTCGCCGAATCAGCTTGGGAGAGGAATTACAAGATTTAAAAAAATAATAAAAATTCGCTTTGCAAATAATAAAAAATATTTACATGTGATACCAGGATATATGTTCTCGAGACGTAAGCATTAAATGCCACAGAAAAGACCGTGGTTGTTGGTTTGATTTATTACCCAATTTTCATCATCATCCGCACAGCGGTTCCATTTTAACACCCCTTGGTTTACCGCGATACTTTACCTTTCAGGAGAGGCGCGCGGTTTCTCATTAACTTCCGCTACCAACCCACTTCAGGTGCCCACACATAGTATCCGAGTTGCCGACCTTCGTCCTTCAAAGGAATCATTTTCGTCTAGCTCAAGGTCTCCAGATCTGAAGAGTGCTACAATGGTGTCAGAAGTAAAAACCCTCCACTACCGGCCGCATCCATAGAGAAATGGTTGAACTTCGTGCAATTATCTTCGTTGCATATCCAGGAGTAAAATGTTTAGACACCTCCATGGTCCTGAAGCGTACGATTCGGTTCGCTCTGGAGGCTGCTGTCATACAGACGACATCGAAGATCTTTGTGATAAACTGATGACAATCTTCAAAGATCCGGATAGTCCACGGTTAACCCCAGCCGTTGTTGTAGATAACCTCATTTTACAACAATTTTGCGATGGTATCCGACCAGTTTCCCTGGTCGTCGAACACTCAAGACATACAACCCCCAAAACCCCGGACGAAGCCCTTGAAAAGGTTACACGAATCCTTGAAATTCGAAGGCGACACCCTTTGCCACCCCTACATTTACTCCGGATTCAAAACAGCAATCGGCAACCCATTACAAACGGACTGGCGTGCCTAGTTCTCATACGATGTCGCTGTGAGAAGACGGAGAAGTCGTCAACCCTTCTACAACGTCGGCGGCTGCAGTGATTTGGTCAAATTTGGAAAATCTCTGCGAGTATGCGCATGCAGATACCGGTAGACAGGGAGGATGAGATCTACTTAAAGATTCATCAGTAAGAACGGCGGTTCTGTTCTACCACCTGGATTCCTGCTGATTTGGAGACTCTACGTGTTTGTGCAACGGCTGGAGAAGCACACCGCCCCCACCAAAGCTAAGCGGCGTCCCCGAAACGACCTATACACTCGTCACAAGATTGAGAAAGCGGTAAGACGACAGGATATTTCACATTACGTGGAATCTCACACAACAACTAATCAGACACGAAATTAACCACTTGCCTCTTCATTTGGTCGACCCTCGTGAAAAGTGGAAAATCCACCCGAGTCGATAAATTTGAGCCATTTGGTGACTCTCTTCACGTCCTTTTTGCGGTACTATAGAACCACAAGAATAACACAATAAAATTGGTCCATAGACCGTTTACCATCGCTTTAGTTTGCCAGAAAATTGGCATAATCGCGAAATATATGGATACAATTTTCACGATTTTAAGGTATAATTTAACCGTGTGATTAGGGCTAAATCGAAATTTAGCATAAATACAGTTCTTCTAGCGCAAAATGGAAGCATTCCGAAAAATAAAATTAGGATAGAAACGTTCATGCGACGCAAGAAGAATATAAGGATTAGCGTAAGTTGGAAACTCGGATAAACGTGTGTAATAACAGAATTATTAAATAAACATACCTTATGCTCTACGTCCTCATCACGTTTCGTCAAACCATCAGGACTACAATATGATAAGTATAGTCAGAAAATGCAGTTATTTATTTGAAGATTAACGTTTCCGAGCTTCGTAATCGTGTGTTAGCTTCTTGAAAATATCAAATCACTCGGGGTAGAAGTAATAACGGCGTGCGTCTGCAGAATTAGTGAAATCTGACTACAACATAAATGTCTTCACTCTTCTGTATGGTCGCTACTTGTTTGAAGTGTGTTGACAACCAATGGTGCTTCATTTGTTAACCGGAATCTGTGCGTTTGAGGTTCAACAATCGGAGCGGTCGGAGGAACCAATTGAAAAATCTCCAACAATATGAGCCTCGACAAAACTAAATATGTATCGAACCGTGAGGGAGCATAGATAAGACGTTCTATCCACGGCGAAGAATACACAGGCTCATTAATTCCCATGTCTCCTAAACGTACTAACGGTAACACATCGTAAATTGTTATAATTAAATAGAAGGCCTGTAATCGCCAGTTTTAACAGCATTGCGAGTGCATATTCATAAAATAACGATAGCAATTTGCGAGTGGAATGTGCACTACAAATACACCATGGATTTTTGTCATAGTTAATTGAATGAACACAATATAATTTAGATAACACATTTTCAAAACCAGACGAAACACACATATTAACCGTCCCAAATGAAATCAAAGATGCTGTAATATATATTCAAACCTACTGGTAAAATCCGAAATAATCCAAACTTGAAAAATCATTATTTGCTGCATTTTCATCGAAGTTTCTCGTAAGATCTGCGTGGCTATTACTCAGGGAATATTTATTTATAATCTTAATAGCAGATTCAGAGGCAGCCAAAGATCCTGGCATTTCCCAATGAAGCAAATAAGGACAGCAAACAACAAGTATGGGAATGAACACCAAACGGGAATATTCTTAATCGTTCACAATTTATAAAACAACTAAAACAAAATAACTCGGGACCGCGTTTTATTAACAAATCGATGTTTTGATTTTGAAAGACATTGATTATAATTACAATTTATGTATCGTTAAACGGTAAACCTAGCATGCCAAGCATGCTATGACGCATAGGACTCGCATCGGTAGACACGAAAATCAGGTGATTAAAATCTCATCATTTTCCGTAAGGAATTCGTCTGCGTGAATTACCTCACAGCGATAGACGCCTTTTTCTTATAATTAAGCACGAGCCTTGGCCGCTTTAAATCAACCCGAACGCAAACGTCTTGCATCGATAGACGCGAATGCCAGGTGAAATGACACACTTCATCGTACGTGAGGATGCCTTCTGCGTAGATATCCACACAGCGACAGAAGCCCCTTTCTCGCCATTATGTTCTACCTTCAACCACCTTTTGACAATCTGAACCTAAACCATTCTACGACGCATCCGACTCGCATCTGTAGATACGACAACCAGGCTACATGATTTTCTTCATCTTCCGTGAGGAATCCGCCTACATTAATCACCTCAGACAACGATAGAAGATCTTTTTTACAATGACGTGCCATCCTCGCCTGATTTTTGTCAATCCGAACGCCAACCCTGCTACGATGTAAAGGACCGACACGAACATTTCCTGAAAGTAATTGGCTCCATTTCCTTCGTCAATTTCGCAATCTAATATCCAATCGATTTCGTCTTTCCAGGTCTGGCAGCAGTCTCCAATCCTGAACCTCGTTGAATTTGCCCCCTAGTTATTGTATTTGTTTGTAATCGTCCCTTTAAGGTACTCTTTATTGTATCTCTTCCCCTGTCAATGAAGAGTCTAAGTGGGGTTTATTTTTGTCCCACGCATGACATCTATAATTCTGGCACCAGATTTGTCTAAAGCACACCACAACGCATGCTGTGAACTAAACATGGATAAATTAAGACAATATTGACGAAACCTGGCCGGCCCCCCAGTTTTTACCTCGACACGCGCCACGTGTGTCTAGACAGGACTCACCGCAATGGGCGCTAGGCATCGCGCCTTGCCGGCGTTTTCGGCCTAGGTCGAGCCCTAACTATTGTTTGAATATTAAACGATATTATTCATTCCCAACTTTCATCTTTGGCCATCGTGCCATTCGGAATTATGGGCCACGAAGTCTTCGAATTACCATATTGGCGAGCATATCATGCCCGAAGCAAATCTTCTGATCTACGATGATCGACGTAATCTTTGACCATATTCATCCGATTTTAAATTTTTGAACCGTTCTGCCCATGTCCTTCTGTGAGAAACTATAGGCCGCCATAAAGAAGACGTTTTCACTAAAATATATTTTCATCACCCATCTGCGACCGAAACAGGATAATATTTCACAGTGAACTTGAAAGTGTCCTACTTACTTTCTTCCACGGCTTTGTTTCAACTCGACCGCCAGCGATGCTACGACACATACGACTCGCACGGATAGACGCGAATGTCAGGTGATATTAATCCCTTCATCTTCTGTGAGGAATCCGTCAGCGCTAACCACCTCACAGCAACAGAAGCCTTTTTCAAACAATCACATACTATCCTCGACCGCTTTATGTCAATCCCAATGCCAACCATGCTACGACGCATACGAATCGCATCGGTAGACACGAAAGCCAGCACTATCCTCGGCCCGAAAGCAAGCCATGCTACGACACATACGACTTGCATCGATAGACGCGAATTCCACGTGAAGTAACACTGTTCATCGTACGCGAGGACTAATTCTGCGTAGATATCCCTACAGCGATAGAAGCCCCTTTCTCACAATTATATGCTACCCTCAACAGCGTTTTCTTTTCATATTTGGTTTGTTTTACTAATTATATTTGGAGCAATTTGGCTGAGGCCTCATGCGTTTCGAGAGGAATACCGGCTTTCCAGCGATTAGTCCATTCAAGCACCTGCTGGCTTTGAAACATTTTCAAGGATACGTTTCATCTGAGGTCGAACACTGAATCGTCTCGGGGCAATTCTGAGATAGTTAACACGGACATTTAGAATTACGCGTAACACCGTTTAAGCCCCTCCAAGTATTATTATCTGCTCACATTGTTTGTTTCCGTTATTGCAATTTTTACAGTGCTGAAAGTGTTGGTCCATGTAACTATTATTATTATAAACAGTTCGAGAAATTTGAAGTACTATAAATCTGCGGAAAACCATCGATATTTATCTAGGGCGTCATATCCGGTGGGAAAATAAATACGAAAAAAGGAAACTGTTCGTTTGCACTAAATTGTCTTATTTGCGCCCCGAGGACCAAAACGCCAGCATAAATATTCGCAACCAGTTAGAAACCAGCCAACCTCCAAACTCATTGAAAAACGATGGCAATCGAAGGAATCAATCGATGGAGAAGTGATGTCACGCTTCAGCCAACCAATCTCTTATTTCTTACCCATATTATTTGTCGCCGAGTAAAGCGATGAGTGCGTAATTGAGCAAATAATCGCATAAAGCAACGCGGTGCAATCGAAGCAGCAAAAATTAACCACCAGCAAGTTCGCATGAACCTAAACTGCCCATCCCTCTGTTTACGGTTGCCAGCAGAGCACTCTAACGGTCGCGTGATCCCAGTAAACGGGCACGTCATGGTAACGGTGCCAGACATCTGTGACCACGCACAAGAGAGCGCCTCAACCACACGTGAGCACAGCAGGTCTGAAAAATGCACTTCAGAAAAGAAGATGCCGTGACAGAGGCGGGCGTCAGGCATACCCTTTCGAGAGGCAGTTTTGGTCCCGGTTTGTCTTCAACCGTTTTCTGTGCAATACGCGGTGTCGTTTCAATCCATCTGTTCTTGTTACCAAGTCGACATGGAGCGGATTTAAAGTATTATGTTACCATTGTATCATTCTACGTGTACGGAAGGAAGAGATGCTCCGGTTGAATAGGCGAAACCCGCCAGTCGTTAAGAGTGCCATCGCTGGTTATGCGACGTCGATATCCACGAGGCCTCAACACACACACACACTTTGTGCCACTCCAAAACAACGGGGTGATGACTGTTGACAATCTGACGTATTGTGTTGTTGCAGAGTCACGGTTCAATACCAACTCGATAGTTTCATTGCTGGGAAATAATCTGGGATCGAAATCATACCAATTCAAATGTGTTGGATCATGTATTCGATGATGACAACTGGACACTGAGTCCATTGCTGCAAAATCAAAGAGGTGAACTCTGCGATAATTTAATTTCAGAACATCTCCACCAATGCCTTTTAACGCAGTCCGGCATCGTTGACACACTTCAAGTCATCAACTACCACGATAGACGATCGGTGGTGCTTATTCATACTTGCCTCAAAATTCCCTTCATAAGGCGATGCCCTTCCATAACCCGACAGAGGCTCTTAACGAATCCGTACCTTCTTTGACTCCGGGCCAAGTTTAGGGGTAATTACAGTATGCTATTTCAGCATCGGCCTTCTTGGTTCCCTCAACTTCCCGTTCGGAATTGCGATTGACTTAAATATTGGCTTTTTAATTCTGGTTAAAAACCTATGTGTTTACTTCTTATGACACAAAAAGCCGTTGAGCTGGATGCTGCACTTTTAATAGCTGATAACAAGAGAGACAACCTTGACCCCACCGTTACACGTTCACAAGAAAACGCAATTACGCTGATTTCTGTCACTCGGGGACGGTAGGGAGAGAGGTGTTTTCGGAGAACATTCTATTTCCCTAAGAAAACCCTGTTTTGTAATAAAAGGATGGCATTACTAATTAAAGGTAATTCAGCCATTCATTGGTCTTTTTGTCGCAAGAGGAGTGGTAGAGGTTCAGTAGATCAATCAAACCACAGCGCGTGGGTGGTGGAAATTGGAAACATATTTCTCGGAGAACATTCTATTTCCCTAAGTTTTATAGCCCGTAACCGTTTTCTCCAACTAACCGGAAGACTGTCTATGAGGCACGTGACGGCGAAGACGGGAGTGTTTGGGTGAAAAAACTCTATGAGAGCAGATTTACTCGAGTATGTGTACATGTTAATTGGCTTAAGTGAGCCAATGGAATTAGAGGTGGCAGCGTACAGTGTACGACAGGCGTGTTATACAAAAACGGTGGATGACTTACCAATAACGACCTTGAGATGAGTCACTTGTTGAGAATGTAGGTTGTATGTCTGGTGGCGTCGGCGGATGTCCAAATAGAATAGGTTAACGAAAATGTAGGTTTTCTCTTGGGGAATCCAAGTTGTTCCCCAACACTAAAAAAACCTTTTTTATATGCCACGGTAGAATAATAATAATAATAATGGTATTCGCGTTATTAAGGTCACGAGGACCAGAACTTTCAGCATTAAATGTTACAACAGACAAAAATTATATACGAAGTTGCGATTGTACATAGCAGGTGAAAAATAATTTAGCAAGAATGAACTAAATAAAAACGAGGTAAATTTGCAAGAAAGGCAAATTAAACCCTCGAAGTGTACAAAGTTTGGAAAACGCGTAATGGCGGCCATTGAAAGGCCTTTTCCATAACGCGCGCCCTTAACAATGGGAACAGCCTACTTAACCATTGGTCCTTCGAGGCGTGGTTGGGTGGGAAAACCGATTTCTAGTCCTGTTGTTAATATCATGTATGGATAAGGAGCTATAGTCGGCTCTCCCAGTGACGCTTGTGAGGCGACATCTCTCGTTTGGGTTGTACGAGAATCCGGGTGAAAAGGCAAGCTTAAGGCCACCACCACTGCTTGATTAAACACTAAACTATATATGATTCAAAAGTAATCTACGATGAATTTGTTGCTTACTTGTCTGACCATTGTTGAGATGCTTGAATTGTGTTTAGCTAGCGAATGATTAACCAGTTTCTTGTTATGCTACGATATCCACACAATCCATAACAATTGCCTCACTTAATACGGCATTTATCGGAGATTATTTATCGGCTGTGCACATTACTGGAATTTGACTTCCACATTTTGATGGTTTGTCGGGGTCTGTGAAGGGTCAAACGTAAAACGTAACCATCATTCTGTGCATTTAAATCTATCATTTTAGAACGTTGCGTAACTCAAGGAGTTTAACACTGTCGCAAACGTCTAAGACACAAACAAACTTGAAAAATTGCACTGCCAAATCAGCCAATATAGGTCTTTTTTTTAAACTACACATCCTTAATTACTGTACTAGTAAAGTTAAGAACCGTAAAATGTGTTAAACGTTTCTACAAGTTAACCTCCACACGCAATTTCTTAGAAGTGAAATATCTACTGGATATAGCGAGTCTTTTTATGTATTGGAGACCATTAAGACAAACGGTATTTCATACACCGCCAACACTTTTACAATAACCCAATGTGGTCCTACTTGAAGAGAAATATGTATCTATCCTCTATCTCTGTCCTCTCTGTCTATATATTGATTGATCATTTATCATCTTAATCTCGCACTGCATTATCATACGCGGGAGTGTTCGGGTTTTGTTCATTGTTATCATTATATAAATCGGCAATGACCGACGAAATTTGCCGGTGATCAAGTGCCGTCAATACAAATGGGACCACGGACATCACGACTGGGCAACCCAACGATTCGTCTATTATGATTGAGGATTGTGCTTTGAAATTGCAAATTAAGTTCTCAGTCAATTGCGAATGCCATCACCTATTCAATCTGCTGCTGCTGTTGTTGCTTCCTTGGACGTGGAATTGCGCTGTGAATAAAATCACAATACGAGTGCCATGTTTTCATATGTACAATCAAATATGCCTAGTTAACGCAAAAATGCATTTACGATAAATTATGCAATCCATCAATAACAGTGTAGGAGAAATCATCTTCTTAGATGCGCCCGAGGGACTGTTGAAACGTGTTGATCCTGGCAGCAATGTTGATGACACAATGGCGTAGCCTGGGCTCTTGCTATCGGGTGGAAGAACTGTTCAGTTGGCGTTGACATTTTCCATGAAATACTCAACTCTGTGGCCCACATCGGGACGGTAAAAATATCCGTAAATATGCGTGTCCAGTTGCAAGACGACTGATCAGCTGAACGCTTCTCGTGTCAATCGCTGGAAATTTGGAACGAATGTCCGAATTCCTGCATTTTCGTTACGTCCACGGAAGAATGGGTTGGAAATATATGCCTCCATATTTAAACCAATTATCAGAATCATAATTAGTTGAGTGAGCGGTCTATTCTTGCAGCCAAGAACAATCACGTCTACGAACTTAACAGCAGTATCCAGCAAACCATCGAGGACGAGGCAGCCACATACAAGTCCATCTAAAAGAATTTTTGAATTACCTTGATCTGAAAAGGATGGCACTCCATGTAATCCAATTGAAACTCAGTGTGCCAATTATCATGTTGCGGAATATAGCCCAACCCAAGCTTTGCAACGAAACGCAGCTTGTAGTGAAACGGTTGATGAGCACCGTTGTAGAGACAACCAGCTTGAATGGACCTTTTAAGGGTGAAGATGTCCTCATTCCTAGCATTCCCATGATTCCAAAGGACATGCCATCCTATTTTTTACGCGATTGCAATTCCCTATTCGGCTGGCTTTTGCTATCATCGTCATCATCAACAAAGCCAAACGCCAATCGGTGAAATTGTAAGGTTTGGATTGATCTTCGGATTGCTTCTCCCGTAGACAGTTTTATGTCGCGTGTTCGGGAGTCGGGATACCAGACAACCTCTATATGCGGACAGACGCTGGGACAGCCAAGAATATTGTATAGCCACAAGCATTGGGAAATTTAACGTACGCTTTATCACCTGCTGGGGCCGGTAACACATGTTTGCGTGTAGGCAGCTTTGGGGTGATAACGAAGTAAACTGCAAATGCAGTGTACTTAGTCACACCAATACGTGGCCGGAATCAGCTACCTCATTCTGTAGAATTATCTGGATTTTGGTATAAGTAAACACCAATCAAAATAAACTGATATAGGGATTAACAGCCACTCGAAGCACAGATCAACGGAGTGTAAAAGGTGGCGATTGTTCGCCTTTTATTTGCTCATAAGGAGGAACGATAGGTCTGATCTGTTCAGCCTCACGATTCGATAGATATATATGTTGTAGGGGCTCGAATTCCTGGAGGTTTCTTCACTTGATTCGCCCTGGACGGGCTCAATTGTTTAATCTCAAGCAAACCATTTAAGGACCGTTGAGTTCTAGAGGATTCGGATTGGTGATTTCCGGTGCTCGGACAACGACATGTGAAAGATCATGCAGACGATGCAAAAGGAACTTTCAAGTTCCTGATCTGGTTGTATCGACGCCCTGTAATCCTTCTCCTGTATCCGAGACGGTGATGAGAGTCGAAACCACCATCGCGACTCTGTCGGGCCAGATGATAGAGATTTCCGCGGCGTTGGCAACGTTGGTCGATTACCGACAGACAGAGAAGAAACCGTGTTATTCCCAATGGCTGAAAACGTTGAACGGTAATTAAAAGGTAATTAGATCTCAGCGTGTTGCATAACGGGAATCATCACCAATCAATATGAATCAGTGATTTCGCATAGAAGGTTATATAAAGCCTAACCATTGGTTCATATGAAAAAGCAGGTGAGCTCATTTTTTTATCGATGGCGAATTTAAAAGCTTGTTATTTCGGCGGAAGCGGAAAAGAAATGAATAGCAACTACCGCCTGGTGCAGTCGCTCAACCCTGACCAAGAAACCCTGAAACGGGTGCTCTACAAGTCGTGGAATTCAGCCCACTCTCTGCACACTTCACTGTCTACACCGCTTACTGTTATTTTTTATCTATGGTGTATAAAAAAGGACAAATTTAAAAAAAATTACATAAAAACATTTGTTCGGTTTCGTTACAGCATTTATTATAAGTTACTGCTTGAATGCCGCGTTAAGGTTCCTTAATACCAGTCGCCGTACATGCATTGGGCGTCAGCAGCCAACTTGTCGACTGACTGTACAATTAGGGCGCTGACTTTCTCAAATGGTTAGTAAAGCTTTGTCATCGAGAATATCAGATGTGCCATAAATCTTATTGATGAACCGATATTACCCTAAATATATTAATGGTGATTAGCGCTTTATTAAGGTTACGAAGACCAAAACGTTCAGCACAGACAAATTATTATTAACAACTCCATGCCTTACCTGTTCAGGAATGACTGAGTTGTTATGTGCCGTCGTAATTGTAGGTATCAAACGGTATTACCGATATTTACACTTGATTTTACACCGATATTTACAAACTTGAATTGACGGGATAGGATGTGTCATTTAATATACAAGCAGCGAGGAATACACTACTAGTAAAATGGCACTGGACTAAGAGCATAGGTAAGCCACCAGAAAACGAGATTATTCTAAAAAACCTACAACAACCACGTAAAAACGTCAAAAGATTTGGGGCCATGGAAAATCACGGGGAGAAATATACAATAGAGGGTATTATAAAGACGTGGACCCAGGTTTGAGCTTGCTCCGAGTCTAAGAAACAGAGGCGACGAAATTTAACGAACATTGCATATGTAATATGCCTGTTATTGGTGCGGGGCCTTTTGACAGCCACCACCATTAAAAATTTTTGGGGGAAATCTTTTTATTTCAGATCTTCATCGGAGTTTATTATCTCCACTTTTTCACGTAAATTTAATTCTTGTTTTAACTCACCAGCTTCATTGATTTATTGTTGACAAAGCGCAAATACTCACGAAAACAGATTACCGAATACCGCAAACACTTTATTGTTGACACTAGTGTATGCGAGACTTTTCTAAAGTGCAAATCGCTGTCTCAGAGGTAATTTTGTGAAAAGGCATCGATAAATCATTATTTTTACTCGCTTTGATAATCCGGCTTTAATCGACCGACCGCTTGTGAACAACGATTTTGTGGCTACAACTACTGCACTCCCCCCTACATTCACTCATTCACACCAAGCCGAAGCATCGAGCTGGTTGGCTCAATGCCTTTCGCAGCCGCTATCCTGAAAATACAGCACTTCCAGATCTTGCGTCCTTCGACGTACGTTCGATTCTCAACAAAGTTGATGATTTTCACTCTTTGCTAACAAATGCACTGCTGAAACCTGTCAGCGTGGTCTGCCAACAAGAAACCTTTCTTCGGGACATCAATCTGGATCACATAGTTATGCCAGGGTTTTTTGTATGCTTCCGTCAGGACAGAGTGAGCGGCGTTAACTCAAAAGGCGGTGGTGTCGCCAGTTGAATCAATCTGAGCTGGTCAAAATCGAACAAAACGCTTTTTGGGCTATGCCGCAAGGGCTATTGAATGTGCCATCAAAGGTCTCTTCAAAACTGTAAGTTTGCGACAGTCTTTAACTTTCATTTGCGTCCACATTGTACCAGAGCAGATATAGCTAAGTTCTATTTCTGTGCCCGATTCTTCTCTGTATGCCAACTCATCTGTGTGGTTAAACGTGATCGAGAAGCACCTCCTCTCTAAATTAGATGGCACGCTTGAAGCCACCAATGACCCTTTTCAGTTAGCTTATAAATCAAATAGAAGCACTCTGGACGCCGTGGCTACGTTAGCGCACACACTCCACTCTTCACTTGATGCCGGAGCGAAAGCCGTCAAGGGGGTTTTCTTGGACTTCTCCTCTGCTTTCAACACTATCTCACGATCCCGCATCCTTTCACAACTATGTGAAGATGGCGTTGAAGGATGGTTGATTAATTGGCTACAAAACTATTTTTCTAATCGACGTCAACATGTCAGAGTCGGAAATGAAGCCTCCACCTCCTTGCCAAATAACTGCGGTGTACTACAAGGCGCTGTGCTATCTCACTTCCTTTTCAACTATTACAGATCTAGCCTTCGGTCCCCTAACGACGTGACACTTATAAAATAAGCGGATGACTTGACCTTATGCCATGCATGCAAGACGGATGGTGATTCTCAACAGTTCGGGCAGGCAGTCACTGAGGTACTCGAGTGGTCTTCGGAGAATGGTGTTTTGCTGAATGCATCAAAATGCATCTATATTACATTTTCCCTGGCAGCCGCTGTTGACACTCCTGAAATCCCTTCACTCCATAATTTCGCATCGAGCTCAAAATCTAAATTCCTCGGCGTTATTTTTAACAGTCGGTTATCATGGAGTGATCAAGTGGATGCCGTCTTTGGTAAATGCCGTCGACTCTGCTTCCTAGTTCGTCGGTTCAGGAGACTTGGATTAAGCTCTAGCCACATAAAAACCATTTTTCCATGCCTGTATAATTCCCCTTATTGTATATTGTTCTCCAATAATTTTTCCCGGCCTTAAATGTTCTGACTTTTTAACCCTTTATAGACTTTTTAAAATAATCTCGTTTTCTAGTGGTCTGCTTATTCTCTCTATTCAATAAATCATCGTTCACCGCAACTTCAATAATTGTTCACTAATCGCTGCTCGTATTTTAAGTGACCCCTCCTATCCCAGTTTATCTGAATGTTAATCTCTTCGACCTATGCGTAGACTATACCGTTAAATACCAACAAGAACAGCGGCATATTGCAATTCGGTCATTCCATATTTGTCCCGATTTTTAGTTTCACCAGAGCAGGTGAAACAGGAACTAAAAGACAATTTTCACAGCTAATGGTTGTTATACTGCCTATTTTTACTGCTGAAAATTTTGGTCCTCGTGACCCCAATAAAGCCACTACAATTATTATTATAACAATGCATGTCGTAAACATGCAACGTTAGCCCACTGCATCGCTGTTGATCGACCAAATATATATGGCAAGGATAACAAAAACATTTCAAGTTGTCCCAAACCTAAAATTGATAATCCGTTCGCACTGAATCATGAACAAGGGTAATTTAAGAGTAGCCGTTGCCACAACTTACGGAACTATCCCTCCCCCCCTCCTCCCCAGGAATCCTCCTTCGTACGTGCTCCTGCAAGCGACACAAGAAACGGAACACGCTCACGATAAACCCCTTGGACGACTAAAACAAACTTACTATGCAATTAACAATTTTATTTCGTGATTTCACAATCAAGCAGTAAGATAAAAATAGAGTTCAATATTATTCCACAGTCTGATTTTTGGTTTAAATATTCCCACTAACTCGTGTCTGGTCTTGAAATATGAATGGCTTCGTGTACACTTACTCTTATAGCACAGAATTGACCCCCAGCATTTCCGGGATTTTTTAAGATGCCCACATTTTCTAGGTAATAGTCTCTACTTGAATCAAAACGTAATCAACAATCGCCATTTTACCACAAGTTCTCATTGTGATATAGGTGATTTGAGTGCATTTATATTTTATTCAATCTTGATGTAAATAACCTGTTTATTTTTTCGTATAATTTCATCAAAATACCTACACGTCGCAAATCGCTAGTTCCTAATTTACTTCATTTTTATTTACTCAAATGTTTTATTATACGTGATGCAGTTGCTTCAATATAGTTTTGGGTATAATTCAGGGCCTATTTGCATACCTTTTTTCGCCCAAGAGATCTAAATAAAGCAATTCCAATTATTATCGGTAAACAAAATTGATGTTGTGTGTTTTAGTGTGCGTTTACGACGCGGTTTATTTAGAATAAATTTATTCTTTAGCGTTATGCCGCATAAAAGCAGCGTTACGCAAGGTTAGTAGCATTTTTTTAGCATCCTGATGTCCTATAATTTTTTTTATCTTCATTAAGTGATCCGATTAACACCATAGATGTGTTGTTTTACTTCTTTCTCCGATGTTCAAAATTGTTTTTTTTGTTTCTAGAGGAACTCTCGTGTATCTTAACGGTTATCAGCAACCTTGCTTCGTCTAATAAAAAGGCCACGATCGATTCAATTTGTCATCATTTGCCAATCGAGCCAAGTTCAGATCGCCTTTTGAGGATAATCAATGAAGCCGTATCCATCGGATCTATTGTTAAAAACGCCGATGGAGAGTCTTTTAAACCAGCACACAGCTTGCGTCCTCAGCGGCGATCGAGCCTTGTTCGTGATGGTTTTGTGGATACTCCAAAAACCAGGCGTGGAGGGCCGCTAGGAAGTCAGAAGCCGTCGATAGCTTCGTCAGCGATTAACGCCAGTTCTCCGTTACATTACTCTCCTTTTTCGGTAATCGTTGTATGCTCGGTATTTTAGCCATGCTTTTGTACCATAAATCTAGATTATTCCTGAATTTATTCTTATTTTAGCCACGAAACCATGATATGGCGGAAATTATACCCATCTGCAGTTTTTGTTTGGGCGACGAGCAAACGAACAGCAACGGTGAACCAGAACAAATGATTGCCTGTTGGGGCTGTGGTCGTTCTGGTGGGTTTCCTTCTAGACGGATCTCATTTATCTATGAAATTGGAGTTTTGTAAGACGATTGTGTATTTTTTTAGGTCATCCCACCTGTTTACAGATGACTCCTGTTATGTTGGAACGCGTAAAAGGTCTCCGGTGGTACTGTGTTGACTGTAAATGCTGCACATTGTGTTATTACTCATCATCCTCCAATTTTTCTGCGGGCACCGACCATAACACCGGAACGGCCGCCAACAGTGGCGATAGTCCCAACGAAAATGCCGTAATCGCGGGGCAAAGCAACCGGTGTCTTGTCCGTACCGGCCCCACGGACAAGGATAGTGATCTAATTTTGTGTGACAGTTGTGACAGAGGGTATCATCTCTCGTGCGTGGATCCAGAACTCTCCGAACCTCCTGACGGTATGCCGTGTTTCTGCATTTCGATTTGATCAAAGCAGTTGTGAAGTGTCAGTGTTTTGAAGCTTTCACGCTTTTAATGGTCGCTTTCCGAGAAGCGTAACAATTTGGTGATCGAATCTGACAGGCAACGTGTTGCCAAATTCCTCTGCTATCCAGTATCGTATGCGGTTGCCGCTGGAGACGTCACTTGTACCTTATTCCCAAGACCTCACACACATGTAATTAACGTCGCGACATCCATGAAGTTGTAGATTGCCTTATAAACGACTCGCGAACCAGTATCGTTGGTGTATAAATTTGTGTTTTTATCTGTTCCACAACATATTTCCGACATTTTGGAAAAACATGTGACAATGGATGTTTTCGATTTTGGGACTAAAACCAACCTCTGGACATCATTTACCAATCACATAACCGAATCGGTTATGCTGGGAAACGGATCCACTAAGTAGGTGGACTATATCGTTTTTTTCGCATGCACACACCTAATAAGCGAACAAAAAATCCCAGATCCTGTTCCCGATCTACTTTTTTAATCTGGACCATCAGTATCGTTGGTGTATATGTGCTGTTTAGCCTTTCCGATGATGTGCATATACCACGTTTGAGCTGCGCGACCTTAATAAATTGTCTAGCATTCATATTTCGTGCTGCTTAACGCACGTATTAAAGTCCGCTTGCTGCCCGATGGTGTTGCGGTCAACATGCGCGCTCTGTTGGCGAGGGACCGAGTTCGACTCCGTGCGGCCATCTCCTACGCGGGTGGCGTCACCCAGCACCAACCATTCATTTCTTTATTGGGATCAATGTTCCAACCTCTAGGTGTCTGGAACTGTCCGATTTGCCAGCAACAAGACGACGTGTCCTCCCGTTTGGACCGCAATCTTCTCTCCAACCCCGGCCTCGACGCAGCCGCCCTCTATGACGTCCTGACCACCTCCGAGATGCAACACATTCGGAAGGCCCTGGGCAGCAAGTCGGCACGGGGACCCGGTAGGCCGCCCTCCGCCTCTGTTGCCGCTGTTGTTGCCGTTTGTCGCGACAGGCCTCCCTGCTCCTCCGCCGTATGCAAACCTCCTCCTCCTCCCCAGTTGTCGGCTTCTGTGGCGCCAAAAACGAAGAAAAAAAAGATGGGCGCTCTTCTTGTCCAGAAAATGATCACCAATTGGACTGTTACGGATGACCCAACCATTAGGGGTTAGTCTTTTAGTAGGAGTCACGATTTTTTGTGAAAATTGATTCGTTGAAATACCCATGAAAATTTAATGGAATGAGCCGACACGGGCCTTCGGTGGAGACTACCAAATGAACGCGTAACGATCACCCTCGCCGTTGAACAATAAGTAGCGGCCGTCTAATTCCTAAGGGTAATCTGGGAGCAGTACCAAACCGGTATTGTCCATGCCTCTCTTTGGGGTAGTCGAGCAGTCTAGTCTACCGGTGTAAATTTACGTGTTTTCGAGCCGCATATATCGTTCGACTGTATTTCGATGCACTGGCATCTTTGTCTTTTGTTTAATATCCGTTCCCCATGAAGCTCTCTGTTACACGTGTATGCGCAAGATTGTCGATTCTGTGCCTTTTGGCGATTTTCACAATACATGTACAAATGACTAATCGGGTTTATGAGATACGTTCACAATTACGCTTACAACCAAACGTGTTACATGGCTTCTGTTTCATCATGATTAGTCTATGGAATATCGTGTCACTGATGCAATTTCATCATTTGATATGCCATTTTGGCAGTTCTACAGCACGCAAAATGGGAACATCGTTTTAAATAGCAATCAAATAATGATTATTATTATTATCCGACTCACCCCTTTCATTTTTCTCGGGTTTATTTTCAGTGGCGAATATCATAACCCCGACCGTTTCGACTAATCACGTAACTACCCGCCATGGGTGTCTTCTCAAGACGTCTCCGGACATATTATGCCTCCCATCGTCCCCATCCATACACGCAACTCGCTCCTGCGGGCAGCGGCGGCTGGGTACCTCATACCTGCACCAATATCTTCCACGGAACCCCAAAAGACGACGTCTATCTCTCTCCTCGTCACCTTTGCGCGTTGATATTCTCGAAGCAGATAACTTAAAATCGCACCTAGGCAAATGTAAGCCGTCGTTGAAGATTCAATTTTGCAGACCGGCGATATATAAGGTAGCCACGAGTTACTAACGGCTGTTCCATTGCGAGGCCTATCGGGCGCCTCGATGGCTTAGTGGTGAGGTATTCGAGTTCGACTCCCAGGTCAGACCACCTCAAGTGGCACTGAGGACGCCACTTGTGAACATATTTTCGAGAAAATTGATGGCAAACACCCATAAAGCCGGTTTATCATTTAGTGGGTAGGATTATTCGAAGCCACGGTTTGTAGTCGCAGTTACTGTGGGGTGTATTCCGTTATGTTTGAAGCTCCGCTGAATTCGAGGTTCGTAACGAATTGATTTATTTTTGTGTGTTCTTTATTATGTCATACTGAGCAACAAATCCACAGGCAATCCAGTTCATCCTCCTACGGGAGATAGAGGCGTCAAAGAAAAAGTCATAACTGCATCTTCTTGGGAACTCTTCTAGGGCTCATATTCTCCCTATAATTTCCCTATTTCCAAGAGTCAACTTAGTCGAGTCAATAAGTTCTGTTTTACACCAGGTTTCGATAGTTGGTAAAATGCTTTGTTAGTTGAACGTCAATTACGCCACTTTCCGGATTACATCAGGCGGTTTGCAGTCTAATGAGATATTATAACTAATAACGGGGCATATTCACAGACTATATGACACTGTGGTCTTTGACAGACTCCGATGCATCGATGACCGGCCTCTCCTTGGTGGCAACCCCGCTACGCAAGCGCGGGGCCTCCAAAGTTTCCACTGGAGACTCTTCGCGTCGCCATCAGCGTCGAAATTTCAAAGCCGCCAGACGTCTCCTCAGGACTGACGTGAAGCGCCTTCGTGCGAGTTGCACCCCCAACCTCAGCCTGGTCGATGACTCGATTACGAGCGTTGAGGAGGAGGAGGAGGAGGAGGACGACGCCATCGATGGACGTGTTAGACGAAATTTGACCGTGTCTACCAGGTCGAGACCAGGAGATGTGGATCCTGACGAAGAGGAGGATCTTAAGTTTAGGACGTTGGGAGACGAGGACAGAAGCCTCTTTGTGGATATTCGAGCCCGGGTACAAAAGGTTGGTTATGCATTTCGTTAAGTTTTCGTTCAGTGAAATCGGTAGTTGCCCGTCCCATCTCTTTAACTAAGCATTTTTGGGGAAATTACGCAATATTCCTCTTCCATTTGACGACATACCACGGACGTAAAGTGTATCTTATTTATCGGAATAGGGGAGAATCCAAACCCTACTAGGTTGGTCATTGATTTTGTTTCCGTCTCACCCTAGTCCCTGCCCCAGACCCTGGAGAACAGCGGACGTCTTCCACCCACCAACAATCCCCGCCTTCTTGAAAACAGCCAATGCGACGACACTAAATCCCCCCTGACCTCCTCCCACTTCCTGCCTGTCAAGCCGGAGCCCCGCTATCCCCCTAAAATCCAATTGGGAAAGCACTGCATAACAACCTGGTACTCCGCACCTTATCCATCAGAATACGCAAGGTGAGTCAGGTAGCTCCTGCGGCCTTCAAATCGACGAAGTTCTCGGGATCAACCTTGGTTCAACACGCGCTAGGCAGCCCCACGAAACGAGTCACACGGCGACATTCGCTTCTACTCCCTGTAGACGCACGTTTGATCCTCACGTGGCAATTTTTTCTGTGGCTTTTGATTCAACTGTGTTTGGTTGTGTACGTAATTTTTGATCACAAGCGATCCTTCGTTAACATTTCCATCAAGATTCTTGAAAATAGTGGTTTCAGCGTCCCCAGCATCACGTTGGTTGTGTCTAGTTTTTGTCTTGATGCGCTTTGTAATTTTGTTTTATTGTCGTCGTAATTTCAGACTCAATCTTCTGTACATTTGCGAGTCCTGTCTCAAATATGTGAAGACCAAAGCCGTTTACCTCCGCCACGTCGTAAGTTATGTCTTTGCTATAAGACGATTGGCTAGGGATGGCGGTAGCTGCAAATTATTGCCAAGGCTCTTCGTACAAATAAGGAGCTGGCTTCTTATCTAGTAGGAGTATATAGGCGCACAAAAGTCGGCGTCAAAAATATATGGATATCGCAAATAACCCACAATGGCATGAAATGGTGGTAGCACCATGTCCGTCACCTCTCTTCCTGTACTCGTGTTTGCGTCTAGAACAAGTGTGCGTATGAATATCCTCCCGGCAACGAGATATACCGATGCCAAAATATCTCCGTCTTCGAAGTGGACGGCTACACATCCAAGCTCTACTGTCAGCAACTCTGTCTGTTGGCCAAGCTTTTTCTCGACCACAAGACCCTCTACTACGACGTAGAGCCCTTCCTATTCTACGTCGCGACAATGCACGACGCCAACACCGGCTACCATATTGTGGGGTACTTCTCCAAGGAGAAGCGTTCGGCGCACAAGTACAACCTCAGCTGCATCACCGTTCTTCCTCCCTACCAGAAGCAGGCGTTTGGAAGATTTCTCATTGATTTTAGTAGGTTGGGCGTTATTTTTGTAAACATCGCGTCTTAATTCACGCAATGCGATGAATCGCGATAGAGTCGAGTCGAAAATCTGGATTTAGTTGTTGTTTTAACTATTTAATGTCGTAGTTTTCGGCATTGCTGTCTCTGGGCGGCTCCTTTCGTGGATCCTTTAGAATCCTGATAGTTGAGTCCAAGATCTGTTAGTCCTAGGCCATACCGAGGTTTCGTCGATGTCGTTGTTACATCGTCTTATGTATTCTGGTTGACAGCTTTCGTTAGCCTGTCCATGGAAAGGTGAGACCATTAGATGGCTGAAAATATCGCGGAAGATGAAGCAAGCGCACAACGGGACAAGTTCGTGAACTCCAGCGCCCTCTTCTGGGTACTAGGTGCATCCTGAACTCATAATTCCCGATACTTGTCCATGAAAAAAGCAACATGTTGTCCCACCAACTGCAACAGTAACAACACCTGTTCCCATGCCAAAATAGCCCCCACCTCCATTCCGAGAACATCCGACGGTGCTTTGATTCCGACGCACGGTTTCTTGTAGGTTATCTTTTGTCGCGTATCGAGGGTGTTCCCGGCTCTCCCGAGAAGCCCCTATCAGATCTCGGTCGCCTCTCCTACGAGTCCTACTGGCGATCCAAGGTGCTGCCCTACATATGTGCTGCTGGTAGCAACGATGCTATTGCCAATTTCACCGTTAGAGAGATAAGTGAGGCCACTGGCATCGACGTCCACGATGTTGTCGTGACTCTACAGCAGCTAGCATCTGTTGTCCAGCTGCATCCCACAGATGGGCGGTACGTTTGTTGCTCCTCCCGCTAGGCAGAATGTCTACCTAAACTTAATAAATAGTCATAATGTAATACAAAATGCTCGAAAGCAGGTTGCCGATACACCGTTTCACTCGGTGCCCCTGATCAGGCGAACCATCAAAGAGCTGTGTGAATTTCGTTGATCTGTTCTTGACAATGATTTGAGATATTGGCCCGGTGGGTCGGTAAAACAGGTTTAGTTTTCGTCGATTGAGAATGTATGGGTAAAATTAAATGATTTTTTAGCAGATCGCGCATGTGTCTTGTGGCAAGCCATTTGACAAATTTGAAAGTTGAATCTGCAAGTTATGCGGCTTTTTTTGTTTCATTTTGTCTGCTCTCTAGACCGCTACTTTCCTTTGATGATGATTCAATTCGGCCGCTAAAAAAAAAGTATGACGTCCGAGCCAAAAACTGGATCAAAATCGACGAAGAGTGTCTCCGATGGTCACCACTTACCAACCAACTGGTTAGTCACAGTTGTTCTTTTACTATTGCAGTATTTCATGTGGCCTCGCCCCTTGAAGGAGGCTTCTATAATCCAATAGGTTGGTTTCCTTCTTTATGGGGCCGACTCCAGATGGTTGTATGCCGAGGCTACACATCGATCAGCAATCTTCAAATATATTTCCGTAGTAGCCATACGTACGCAATAACACACGAAATCGCTTTAGCAAACGCCTGTCCGTTGAACATTCCAGAAGACTATATTGCATATCCATTCGGTTGTTTTTAACCCGTTATAGGAGCCGGAGACGTCTCTTGAGTCACCAAATGCTTTCGGTCAATCGGTTGGTCGTGTAGAACGCGTCAAAACTCCGCCACCCGCTACCCAAACACCCCAACCTGATAAATGCCCACCACCTTCAACTCTGGGAAGTGGGACGTGTCGTCGGCGTGGGCGTGGGCGCCCTAGACGAAACGAACTTCCACCGACGCCCACGGCCGCTAACACCCGAAGCTCTGTCCTCTTGGATGCATGTTCTCTTCCAGTCGTGGTGGACATGGTTGATTCGGTCATGGCTGGGATGCCAGATGAACAGATGGTTGAGGAGGGTGTGAATAAGACGAAGACGTCAAAGAGGGAGTCTTCTCCTTGCCGAAAATTTAGGTTTGGTATCGACGAACAAAGAAAACCACCGGATCCGCCTCCACCAACGGGTACGAATATGGATGTTTAGCTGTGCAATGTTTTCATCATCGGAATTCTGCGAGCCTTTCACATTCTCTTGGCGTTTATAAATCCAAAGAACCACATTCTAGTTATTAAAAGTTGTAGTCTTTTGCACGTGTGACGCATGGCATTTACACGCGCCTTTTGTGTAGACGGCCCTGGTTCTCGCTCTCTGCGTTCCTCCGTCTGCACAACCACACCTTCTTCCGTGACCAACGGGACGCCTTCGTCAACGCGGGGTGGCGGCACAACCGACGACACCACGTGGTCGACGAGAATGAGGAGAATGTCTTCTGCCTCGTTTGTTAAGCACCATTCCCCGCCTGGTCGCTTGCGAAGTCCTCGGGTTTCAACGGTTGCTAGAGAGCCCTCCATCTACCCATCTAACCTGGTAATTAGATTGATTTGCGCTGGGCCGAACTCGTTATTAAACGGCGAGCGTCCCGCTTTGTCGTAGTGGAACAAATTGTGGCTCGTTTCCGTCCACGCGTTTGAGAGAGCCAGGGGATGGAAGTGTATCAGCTGGCAGCCGTAAAACGGGCACATTTTTGTCTTGTCAGAAGAAAACCTTTGGATCGCGTCCCATTTGCCTGACGGTTGCCTCCTCCCCAGACAACGGTACATCAATGGGATCCGTCTCGCCTATCGAACTAATTCGTGGTTGTCGTGGTTTGGAGGAGGAGGAGGCGACTATCGCGGTCTACTCAAATACATCACCACTGGTTGACGTCTGCGGCCCCATCTCACCGTCAAAAGATGCTGCAGTCGACGCTGACTTCAAGGACTTCGATTGTGGAGACGATTATGTTATGGAGACGCACAGTCCTTCATCTACGGCGCCAGACCTCGGTCGTGTAAGGTTTTGTTCTATGCCACCAATCGTCCGTTCGTAGTCTACGTGATCCGCTACATTCTTTGTAATTGGTTGAATTTGATGGTAATCGTTCGTTTTATTACGTTTCAGCCACATTACACTTACCACCACCCCCCATTCCATCACTTACTACCAGGCTCTCCAGTTGCAAGCCCTCCTCTAGAATTCCCTCCCTCCTTCCCCAGCACTGCCGGTAGCGGTTGTGGTGATGGCGATTCTTTACCATCGAAATTCGTTGTTCAGTTGGCGCAATTCCGGCACACCCACTTCCGCTCCTCTTCCCTGGATCTGCGTGCGCCCCCTTCTCCTGATTGTGTCAGGGGAGGTATCTGTGGTAGTACTAGTGGCGCTTCATCGATGCATAAACCAGAATCTCTTCCCCAATTAAGTCTCCACGAAGAAGAGGATAATGGTGAGTAGTTATCTGCGTTTTCCGTTTGGCGGAGAGGTGGTATAACATATTAAGGCTATTCGTCTTTACATTAAACTTTCATAATTGTTTTTTTCCCTATGTTTAGGCCGTCAGTCTCTGAGCCATGTTTCTTCCCGAGAGACCATTCCGATGACGACGGTGCACACGTCGTCAAGTGAAGAATCGCTGGCGAGTGCCCAGACGATAGCTATGTGCTGTTCTAGCAGCGTCAATAGTAGTTCGTCGTCGGTTTCTAGACTTATTGCACTGGATCTAGCGACTTCAACGTCTATGCCATCTGGAATGCGAAAACGCTTCTCCCTCAATATCGACCTCAAGTGTGCTGTCGTTACGCAAGGTCCCTGTTCTGATGAGTGCGACAATCTCATCGGCGAGGTCATGTCACCTCATTTGATGAAGCCACGCATCACTAGGATTGACCCAGTTGAGTTTTTTTCGGTTGCAGCATCCACTTCCGTCGTCTCTCTAGCTCCTTCTGTTATTATCCCTACAACGTCGTGCTCCACCGACTCTCCGCTCTCACCCGCCTTTGCCCGCCAAATAAAGAGATCGCTCTCCCCGGTCTTCCCGGAGCGACCGGTTTCCCCTTTGATGAGCATATTGTCGCCGTTTATGCGTCCGCCACACCCGCCTCTGCCGACGGATATTTACCCCAACTCTATGCCCTCCACTGCGTGTTTTTGCCCTCTATGTATAACTCCTGGCACTCCAATGGCATGGGTTGGAACATGCGGTCCTCCACCCTCTATGCATCATCCCGACCTCTCCCATAGAGCTCCCGGCGATTCCTCTACCGCCACAGCCTCACCATGTCCTTGTTGTCCCACTTTTATTGATCCAACATCGGGGGCACCGGTATTTACGTGCTGCATGCCCGCATTCTCGGCACCTGCCTTCGTTTCATTCTGCCAGTCACAACATCCATTCACCACTATAGGCGCGTTTATGGGGACGCCATTGCAACCGCAGGTCATGCAGTCCATGCCTCCACAATCACCAGTTATCGCGGGTCGACAAGAACTTCTTCCTCTGTCGCGGCAACTCAGTCCGCAGCAGCAACAACAACAATCCCCAACACAGGTGGTTTCACCGTCTGCTTCTGTACCCCCGGACTGGAAATTTGAGACAGCGAATTCCAGTTTGGTATAGACTTCTGTTCCGTGTGCATTTTGTTTGATATATGAGTTGTATTTCTGGGTTGTGTGCGTTATAAATAATGAAGTGTTTCCCCTTTAATGCCCAATACGACTTCGCTTTCCCAAACAGATCTCCACTTCCCGTATTCAAGTTTCAAAAAACAGAGTAATTTGTAATTATTAAACATGTTTTTCATTTTGTAAATTATTACTTTTTTGGATACGGGTATCTTTAATAGCACATCAACACAAATACTTGCGATCTCGTACAATAGCCGCTTGCTTTTTGATTTAAATGTTCAGATTAACCAAAGGGTCGGTTTTTTTCAGATCATGTTTAAACGGTTTCTCATTTGTTGACGAAACCTCGACCGACAAGCAGAGGTAAATCTCCAGATATTTAATGCAAAATAAAACAGACAAATTATCAATATTAGATGAAAATAGATCTAACGGAACATCCAACCATACAAGAAAAAACTTGTTTTAATCAATCGAAATGTGTAAATTGATTTTGTGTTCGGTTTTTAATGCAAAGTGTCCCGCCCTGTTGCTAGTTCAATGAAGATTCCGGAGCGAGTAAGTGGTCGTTTTGATTTCTGTTTAATGCTTCACATATTGATACATAATCTTTGCATTGACCACCCAACCATATCCAAATACGGTGGCTATCCTCTATTAAAGGATAAACCGGGTTTATAAGCATTTTGCGGATGACTCGACCGCTTCGTGTAAGGGTGATGGTCAATGCGTCAGCCGGCTCCGATTCGCGCAGGGGCATGAGAAGATGACACAAACGATTTTCGTGGAGAAATCGCGAAGTTCGGTTGGCCAGTCAGTTCGGACGGATTGTGAATTGGAACAGTATTGAAAAAGGGTTCCTCATCGAAAGTATTTTTGAGTTGAAACCGGGTCCCTCAACAACAGAGTGAGGAAACTAACCTCTACATCATCGAGGCACCCACCCAAACACGTGATTGATTAGCTGCAAAAGATACTAAAATGTAAATAATATTCTCCAAATCGCGTTACTTGGCTGTTTATATGCATTCTTACTTCGTTTCACGCTCCCACCACTGTATAAATTTTCGACTGTATACCCTCTATCTATAAATCGGAAAGTTGTAACAGGCGTATGTCTTTCTTATCCAGTATTTTCTCAACATCTAGTATACTATTTTGTCCGGAATTATTGTTTTTCTCTACTTGATTCGCCACATGCCGGATAAGCTATTTTAGGTGTTCAAGTAATCCCATGGCTCAGTTAATGAATAATTCGCTATTCATCTTCCGTTTAATGCACTCAAATAAAGTATTTATCGCCATGCAACAGTATGGTGTTATCTGTTCGATTACATATGCAGAATCCAACGTTCACGACTCTACATTGTCCTTGTGCTGCCTTGTGTGTATGTAATAAACTGTATCGATTCAACTGCCGAAATTCGTAATTATTTGGGGATTAAAGTTTTTCCGCAATAGAAGTCATCTATAAGACTCCAGGATTATGAAAAAACCCAGATATCTCCCCACTCAAAATTTCCTTCTCGGCAAGGACACACCATGGACCATGTTGCGTAAACTGAATAGTGATCACAAATTTTAGAACAGAGATCTTCTGGATATATTGTTACTGCGGTAATTTTGAAACGGTCTGCTGAGTTCGACGGTTGTGGGATCACCAAATTGTGCTGTGGTTAGTATTATCGATCTGTTGTTGAGGTCGATTCCCATGCAAGGCCCACTGGGGTGGCACTGGTGAGGCCACTTGCAAACATATTCCCGAGAAATTCATGGCAGACGGTTTCTCCTCTAGTAGCCAAATTCGTAGTTTGTTTTGTGTTCGCCAAATGCGTGTCACAGGCGTAGGTCAGTCGTTTGACCCTTGGTCATTTTTTAGTCGTAAATTTAACCCGCAAGATTCTTCGCAGATCATGCCGGATACCCCATGTGCTTAAACAGACAAGTGTATGGCACAGTTCAGGAATTACCCGCCATTGGTATTCCTTTCAATTAAGTAAAATAAAGACCAAACATACAAAATACGTAGACGTCTATTTAATTTCATCACTTATTTGGCGCGGCTATCCTGCCTGAAGATGAAACGGCTTCGTGAATGTCACGAATCGTGGCCGCACACGCTCTGCGATTGGAAGACAGGCCTGAGCAGATGGTGATCCAGTTATGTTTTGACTACTATTTCCACAAGGACATTGTTAAAATCATACGCATTGTTATTGTAAACTATATTTTTGTCTTTCAGATCTATATTTTGCGGTCCCTCTTATCGCTCCGTAGCATTGCAGCATTAATTCCAATTCAAGGTCATGCTCCTCGTCTCCCGATTTCAGGGGAACGATTGGGGAAAAACATGGAGGTCTGGGCTGATCTAAACAAGCAGCCGGAAGAAGAATCGGAAGTAAGTGAATTTTTTCCGGATCATAAAACCATGCACACACATTCATCATCAGCTCCTCGTCTCTCCTGTCTAGTTTAAAGAGGATTTATCTCGACCATCAATTACCACAGATACTGAGTGGGACAACTTTTCTGACGCGAGCGTCGCTCCAGTTCATAGCGGGGATTCATTTGTCAGTCCTGGAAGTAATTCTGTTGCGGAAACCAGTAAAGTCATCGTCGAATACATCGGTGAATTGCCCGCCAAACCGGCAATTAACCTACGCCATCAGCCATTGATTTTTGCGTTTACCGCCGCGGGGTTCGAAGTTGAAACGGATCAGAATAATGACGAGGATGGAGAAGACCAAGAATATCAGTCACCAAATAACCACGAGCGCCGAGTTATGTTTAGATGCGAACAGTGGATCAGTAAATGTGCGGACTACTTCGGTTGTTATGTCCAGGATTCGCCTGAAAGGGACTCCCTCGTGGCCTCCGGAGTGCTGCCCGTCTCTTCTGTTCAGGCAGACGATTCAGTCTCACAGGTCGCTAAAAAGCACTCGAACAAGACCGAGAGAGAACGGACAAATGCAGGTATGTTTTTTTTACTATTTTTTACCCCCCTCTGTTCAGGGTCAAGTCTGTAAACATTCCTGAATCTATTTTTTTTCAAGCGGTGGCAGCGGATAATAATTTTGGTCGCTCGAACGTCGAACGCATCAACCAGCTGGAAAGTGAACTTTCCGCCTTACGTCAACAGCTGGCTGCCCTGGTGCTTGCACAGGAGCGAGATCGTCTCGTATTCCCCGTTGCAGCAGCCACCCCCATCGACAAGATAAGCTCGCCAAAAAAAGATATCTACCGTGTTATTGAAGTGAGACGTCCACAGGTTGCCCTTTTCGATGTGGCAGTCGCCGAGCGGGCGACCGGTGATGGAACCAGCGATACCTCAACTGCCTGTGTAGATACCTCCACTGAAAAATTACCACAACCGCCACCATTCGCAACACCCAGAAGACCGGGCATTCCACCCCCACCACCACCTCCGCCACTTCTACCTCCCCCCCCTCCGCCAAAACCAGCTGCAGATTGGATGATGCAACTGCTGGCTAAGAGGGTAACTTGTTGTCATGCGAAACTTGATGAAATTTGGTTAATCATCTCCCTCCCCCCGACAATTATCCTAGGGCCTCAATCCCATCAAAACGGAGATGCCCCAGAACGGCGGGGATATGTCCCAGGTGCTGAAGGAGCTAACCACGGGGGCCATCAAGCTGCGGTCGGTCCGTCGTTCTCCGGGTGGGACGCCGATGCGCAGCAACCATGACGAAAATACAACGAGGTAAGATATCCCGAGGTCTCCCGATATACCTCCTCTTTCTGGCTTCCTTTGGTAATTTTCTCTGCTGACGGCGCTGATTACTGCGATTTAGATTAACACCATAGTTGGCGATTTAATGGTGTGTCAGGGAAGAGAAGCACCTCTGGTCGCGGGGTCAGCATGTCATTTTCCCCCAAGCCGATCCTCAATGCGCTCTTCCCTTAATAGGAGATGGCGAAGTAACGAAGCAACTGAGTTCACAGCTCACATATTTAATGCATATGTATTATCATAATCAGAATCCCGATGTGCCATTAAGTGCCACTGTCCGTTTTAGTAAGATGGATCCAGTGCAGGTGATAGCTCGTGCACTCCGGGCCAAATTTGCGGATGTCCGATACGAATTGGACAGCCCAGAGAGCCCACAACAACATCAGCACAATCGAGCTGACGCCGGTGGAGCAGTTTTAGGACACAGGCGGTTGATGTCGGACGACTTTGGACCTCCACCGACACCACTTCTCCGTCCTCCGCTGCGAAAATTGTTGCCAAGAACTCAGGATCATGCACCCGAGAAAACTACTCTGTCCAGTGAACCGGTTAGTTTTGCATATCGTTTATGCGGCTAACTCCACCTAGAGATTGAGCGGGCTTAACGGAGGTTGTAGTTCATGAGATTAGCAAGAAGAATCTTGGGAATATGCGGTATGCGTATCGTCCCTAGCTGCACCACACGGATTTTGACCACCGAGGAACACCTACTTCAGCCTTCGCTCAATATAGTAAAGTTAGTGGGACAGAGCTGTAAGGTCCTGGATACCCACACCTTGTTTAGTCAGCCCGCCAAGCGGTTTACAGAAGTGGAGGTCTGGTGGTGCAGCAGCAGTCAGCATTCTCACCCTGTTAGTGAGGTACCAGCTGTGCTCGACTCCCGGCTGCTGTGGTCACCAAAAATAAGCCGGGCCGATAAGCGCCGATAATCCAGCGACTTGGAGGCTGCCCGGTAAAGTGGTGTAAACCGGCTGCATCATCTGGAATTTAACCAGTCAGAGTTAATTGTCCGATGATCCCACGGGCACTTCCACTGCGTAGGCAACCTGTAAAATATTCCTAAGGCAAACCTCTATGACGTGCGGCTACTCCTCTAGCCGATTGCGGCGGTGTGTGTGGTAGGTACCAATTTAGTTCCATGCTAATATTTAATCGTTTTAACGTGAGTTTACTCTGTCGATATCACCTATAATTATTATACTAGTGTTTTTGTGTTTTTATCTGTTGTTTGTTGGTTCCGAATGCCATTGTGAGTCCCCGTGTTCGTCCCGTGGAGAGGGTGACCCTCCAGATCTCTAGTACTTTGACACAGTGGCTCTTTTTTCATTGACTCTTCATTTGGGCTATACTTTCTTTTTAGTTATTTGGTCGACACCTTCTGCGCCGAGTTGACCGCGAGAACCTTCCATCACCCATCCTCTCCGAATTACTGGGCAACTCACCGTCCTCGAAACAGCAGACCCAATGAATGGCCCCACCGTTTTCAATGTATCCCAAATTCCGCCTGTATATAGCCATACCTTTCTTACACCCATGAGTTTGTCGAGGTTTGTAACTGGTGGGTGTGGGGTTGTTACTCTGTTTCAGTTTTACTCTGGGCGACCTATTTTAGCAGATTCGTGGGTACCACAAAGTTCGAGACCATGATCAAGGGGACAGGCGCCATACTGAAGAGAAGGGTGCTGTTGCAAGTTCTTTGCTCATTTCGTGGACTCGTCTCATGAATATTGATTCTTCTTTGGTGCGGAAATTCAAATTTGCTGTACACACCACTTGGACGTAGAATCGAAAGTGGACACATGAGGATTTTACGTGTGTGTATTTCGCAATTTAGACATCACCTGTTTGTGTTTCACCAGAAAATGTGAAGCGGGAACTCCGTTGCGATTTAGTGCTTCAGGTATTGGTTCCCGTGACTTCAAAAAACAACCATAATTAATTGACTTTGAACATCGTATCATTGGAATTTGGGCCATAGTTAGCCAACAATTCGGTGGTGAAATGTCGTGGGCCGAACGTTTTGTTGCGAACGGAAACATCCACATAACAGAGAAAAAGGGGGTTCGAAGTGCGTGTGCATACCTAGCAACCGATTTAGAAGATTGTGTATCTAACCCCATCTATAGCACACAAATGTATTTAACAGAAATTTGAATATTTAATAATTGGTTTACCCAAAAAAATAGGAATCAAAAAATGAGATCAAGTAGCGGTAGTCGTATTTGGGGGTACCACGTGCCTCCTTTAGGAAGCGATGAGTGCACAAAGCCAATTGTGCAGTGGAATTGAGAGCAAAGCCGCGGCTGTGATGCCCAGCGCATCGGAGAAGGCGGCTATTGACATGCTGTATTCCCGGTAGGAATTCGTGCTCCTAATGTTGGTAAGAAAAAAGGCCCATTACATATGCGTTTTACAACAAATACCCCAGCTCACACTTTTGATTATTAAGCAACGAAGATGTGGGGACGAACAAACTACTATGTTTTTACTCTCACTCACTCTGTAAGAATCCGATTGAAGGTGTTGACATAGGAGAGGCCACCCAAAATGCCCTCATAAAGGATGAGCGCAAAAGTGATCCAGATGTTTGGCGAGAAGGGAACGATGACTTGAATAAGAAAGACTACGAAATTGATTGCCTACAATTCAAAGGAAAACGTGCAATGCAATTTGCCGGGGCGGAACATTACCAGTTGTGCAAAGACCAACCACAAACCTACTTGAAGGATCGCCAGAACCCAGGTTAGTTTTACACGGAAGAACTTGAGCGAAGAACGCGAAAGGAAAACACCGAATTGGTAAACCGCCTGAAACCTTTGAAGAGAAAAGATCCATTCATTAAGTTCTGCGAAGCACATATCTGAAGACAATATAAAACGTATTTGTTGGCGATTTGCCTGAAGTAGCAGCATGACTTCGAAAAAAAATGCAGCTGTTTTAGTTTTGTGCCAGACATTTGTGGACAGGCCTCGTCAATTATTCGTTAGGAGACTGCTCTCCTCTGTGTAGTTGAAAGTGATTGAGAGCCACCTCATCTCTAAATTGGAGGACGCGCTAAAACGACCCGATCCAGTTAACTTATAAACCAAATAGAAGCACTCTGGATGCCGTGGTCATGTTCTCACACAACCCCCACTCTTCAATTAATGCCGGAGCGAAAGCCGTTAAGGGAGTATTTTTGAACTTCATCTCGGCTTTCAACAATATTTCATAAGGTAGAGATGGCGTGGAAGGATAGTTCATAAATTGGCTTCAAAATTATTTATCTAACCGACACCAACAGAGTCCGAAACAAAGCCTCCTCCTCCTTAGCCAATAACTGTGGTAAGCTTCAAGATGAAGTACATTCTACCTTCCTTTTAAACTATTACACGTCTAAGCTCAATGGCCTTAGACTCGGACCATCTGACTTTTTGCCAGACGACTGAGGGTTCTAAAAAACACCGAGGAGGCCATAACTGAGGCCATAATCGAGTATTCTTCTGCTGAACGCATCAACATATATCTCGAATACGCTTTCCCTGAGAGCATATGTTGATCACACTCAGGACATCGCTTCACCCCATAATTTCGCTTCGAGTTCAGAATCAAAATTCCTCGGCAACAGTCGGTTATCTTGGAGTGAGCTCAAACCGCATAAAAACGTTGTTCGAGCCTGTATAATTCACATTATTGCATATTGTTGCAATTGGACTCAAATGTTCTGACATTTGAACCCTCCGTAGGCGTTTAAAACAGTCTCGTTCAACCCTAAGTTGCTCGTATATTATATGACGCCTCAATCTGGATGAGAAGAATATGGTTTAAACCTGAGACTAAAACTAAACAATAAGAATAACATATTGAGAGAATATCTGCAATTAAAAAGAAGATTTTTAGAGCAACCAGGTTATAAAAAAATCGGCTTTGTCGAAACATGATGCATTCATTTTTTCGAGCAGAAACATTTCAGCTATGTGGTAAATTAGGCGGTTGACGTACCATCTATATTGTTGTGCGTGATTCAAGAAAATATTGTCAAAGATGATCAGTTCATACTAAATAAGAAAACGGAAAGTTAGGCTTTTCATGGTTATTTGCTCGGGAATTCTAGTTTACATCGATTTACGCCAACCATTAAACAAAAAATCGTCTACTCCTCAATTTAGTTTTTGGCAGTATAAATATTTGTTACAATTAACAACCCAATTGCGTAATGCTATTTCAGCAGACAAAGTGAACAATATATTGCTTTTAAATTCGGAGGTGGCAGCATAGCTCTCGAAGCCCCTCAAGATCCCTAGTAACTCTGGGTTGCAGGTTCTCGAGACAACCTCCCACCCAACGATACAGGACCCCCAGCTACCAAACGGTTAGCTGGATTGCACGTAACTATGCGCAGGAATGCGTGATAGAGTAGACTCACGAGAGATTGGTTAATGAGATATTCGAAGAAATAAACCGCGCCAAGATATAACATCAAGGGCAGCAGAAACTATCGGAGAAAAAAGCAAAACAACCCATGAAACCGACGCACATTTACGACAGCAATGGATGATCCCTAAATGCGACACTGCTAAGGTTGTCGTGGAGGGAAATACAGAAACGAACCCGGAATATGCGCTTCTTCATTTCACAGTTCGGCGAGGCCTGAGAACTTGTCTCAATCCCAGCATGGGAGGATTCAGCAACAAGCGAACCTGTAAGGAATCCCAGCAGCGTAAACGACTAAATCAGACCGGCGAAAAACGAAACACCCAGCCATAGATATTCTTAATTTATTACTACGATTACCATAAGCGTCCACAGAAATGAGCTCGACAATCTCGGAATCATCGCCGGACTCCTGAAGGGGTGTTGTGGCGCTGTCCGGCTGGGTTAATCGCGTGTATTGAGTGCGCCGAGGCCAACATGAAAATGAGTACCAATAAAAGTTGAATGCTGGCGAATCTGGTTTTATCAGGATGAATAAGTACCTGCAGAAAACAAATGAGAGTTAATCATCGGAAAAATAAGGAAACAGCATTAGGAAATCAGGAAGACGAGAGTAAGTGGGTGGTTTTTAGACAACCCGATACTAGTCTCTGATTTAGTAACCTAATTTTTAATAGCCTCGGCGACATTGATTCAAAGTCTAAAGAAAACTACAGATCTTAGACTCAGTGTACCTGACCAATTATACTCGAAACAACGATACCAATTTCCCATCAGACCCAACGTTTCCTGCATTGCTGTAGTTTAACGAGACTGGGTATTTTGAATTTCGAAATTTACAATAAAAAATCGAGAAGTGCAAAGAGAAGAGAAACTGACGTAGTGAGTAGAGCGACGGGTACGAAAAGATTCACCAGAAGGGTATTGGCAGGTGATAAAATGCTCGTCAGGGCCGCATAGACGAGGGCGCCGGCGATTCCAGCGGCGCCTGTCCCTGACGACCAAGCTAAAATGGCATCGCTGCCAAGGATACAATACGTGGCTTGCAAAATGCAACATAAAATCAAAAGAAAACAGTGGTTACTCACTTTTCAAAGAAGGTCGTCATGGTTAAAAATGTTACGTCTCCAAGACCACATGACAGACTTGCGCAAACGACACCTAATGATCGAATATATAGAAGGAGGAAGCCCTACCAAAGAAACTCCATGATACTGATTGAGACAGCGCTACAATTATTAATGCTGACACTGCGAGAACCTGGCTAACAGCAACCTTGAGACTTCAAAAATTAAAATTAGCCGATAAATCACATTGATCTTACAGAAAATGCATTCGCCGAATGAAAAATGGCGCAATGACCTTAAGGACCAACCCGGGACCGATATCAGCGAGGAGAACACCCTAAATAAGTAATACCCAAAAATTAAAATTTGGCGGATAACCCGACTTCATGGGGGTTCGCCATGTTTACAAGTGCCAACCGAGGTGGCCTGACCTCGGAGTGGAACCCGATTCTGTCACCAACATAGCGAGGAATGGGCTTCATAATACAGGCTGTTTAGATCCACCAAACGTCAATTATTCAATAATAAAAGTGTATGGAAAATTAACTAAAGTGTATTTATGCACTGCAAAACAATATAGATTACTCACACCAGTTCCGATCTCTGTGCAATTTCCCCGAGCGTGAAAACTTGTTTGTTGAATAACATTCTAAAATCACAATGTACAATAAGACAGATATCGGTGTGGCTAAATACATCCATCCAACTTTCTATGCTCGGTTTTTGTGTGATTGTGCGGAAAAAAAGAACGAGGGTCTATTCATTTTATAGGAAAAAAAAATCGAAAAACCAGACGCGGTCTTTGGCGAATCAACTGGAGATAAACACGAAGGGGTGAAGTCGCGACGAAAGAATGTATTTACGGTGACGATGAATATACAAGAAATTCTATCCGCGGTTGACAAGAATCTGACTAATATAACCACAGCGGATATTCTTAACATATAGCAGCCAAATTGCACAGATAGTTAAGCTCAACACCTCAAATTCTATTAAATTTCAGAAAAACGCAACAATTTAAACCCAAAGTGCAAAATAGATTAAGAAGTCTTTTATGTCACTGCTGCAAAGGCAAACTCTCTAAATTTCCGACTACTGTTAACGTAAACATGTTTTGTATCGCAATGAACCAGCCAATTAACGAGAAACATAAAATGCATCAAAATAACAAACAATAGAAAACGCAACACACCGAAGAGTTTGCTTTTTCGACGATGTCAACAGCAGCGCTTAACATGATAACATAAATGAAATTATTGAAAAGGCCAAAGAGCCAAAATGCGATCAAATTTCTTCGTGACCTCAAATATTCCATATTTAATAATGCCAAATGGTACACCGGTAAAATTCTTAAACATGTGTCGATATATCAAGGTCGATATAATAAAACTAGGCACACCCCGGAGACCTTGACAGTGTAATGTTCCAGGGGGGTTGTGATTTAGAAAAAGGGAGCTACTAACGCATGACATGTATTAAACCATTGTTTGTCCCAAAACGAAAGTCATAGCACTGTAGAAGGAAACTATCATATTTAATTATAACTAACGTTTTTAGTAAGCTTTTACATGCTTTCAAATAGCTTTTGTAGTTCTCATCTCGATTAAGAGTTTTGTTTTAATAGAACCGTGCTGAATCGCGGACTTTTCGGGACGATCGATCACGCTATCGTGAGCTTTGCGAAACCTTTGCTACTCCGTTTGAATTCACTTTTCTATCGAGGGAAAATGGTGGAACTAATCAAGCAGACGAACTGGAACATCCACCCAGGGATTGCCGTATCTACGAGAACGTCGACGACTGCTCGTAGTCCAGTTAACTATTTGCTCGTCAAGCCGGTCAAAGATATGACGTCAACGGCGGTGCGGATCCGCGAGCTGATGGTCAAAATGGCGAATCTGATGACGGAGCGCTCGAAAAGGAGGCAGAACAAGGCCCAGACGTCGCTCATCCCTGCACCGGCTATGGAACGAGAGCCGATGCCCTGTACCCCGGCTATAGAATCAGAGCCGTTGCCCGTTATCCCCGTTCATTCCCTACGACAGAACAATCCAAACCCCATTCCTGTCTGTCCTTCCATGGTCAATGAAATCCCTCTTAACCCTGCAATATACTCTTATTTTTACAAGCAAGACAAACAAGTCGGACGATTTGTCTTTACTTATGAAGGTAAATGGTACACGCATCCAGTAAGTGCACTTACAAAAGAGAATAGAATAATGATATTGATTGATGAAGAAGTACATATACAATTGGAGCTTTGCGCGAAAAAGGAACGGTTCCTTAATACGTTTGAGTTATCTCACTCTGAATGGACTAGAGGGTCGCAAACAACATCATATAGAACTTCGTACAGTCGAAAGATATGCAAGATGGCCGTCAACAGCAAAATTAAAAATTATCGTTCCGTTATCTGTTGAAATAAGGCAATTACATCTTATAGCAGTAATCACACGCCCTATAAAGAAAATGTATTCTTTTCATAACCGCGAAGGTCAGGGATCTGGGTTTCCAACAACAACGTGACTTAGTTTGGAGCTGCAGCAGCAACATGAGTTTAAGTAAACTTCAATATCACTGTTAAACTCTTTTAACCAGCTACAAATGTTAGCGAGTGATGACATGTAGTGGTATCATTAACATAATTATTTTCCCATGAAATTCATAATCCTTACTATGCTCGTTTTGACTTCCAGATTAACTGGTTAATTAATAATTACAATAAATACAATATTGACAGTCAGATATCCATATATGGTCCCGAATTGCCATGGTTGCACAAATCCCTTACTTCCGTTGAACTACACCAATAACGACCTCTATTAATTGCTGCAGGTGTGACGTTCAATTTGGAAACGAAGACGGGAGGTCCTGTGAACAGGAGTGTTTAGTTTGGAAAATTACAACCGGAAAAAGTAGGAAAACAAAACGTTAACATTCACCGTGGCGGTGTTTTCGAAGACTTCATTATAAACTAACGCAATGGGCAAGAGATTCCTACTGAACGCCTCGAAAGAGACGAATAGGTTTCATTTTGAAGACTTTGCCGCCTTCTACATTAAATTTTCATGCTGAGTAAAACAATGTCGGTGAAATATCTATCGCAGTTCGGCTCCGCGATTCCATCAACGTTACAGCCGTCCGTATGGCTGATCGTCTTGGCCTAACGCGACGGTGTGTCGAATTGCCGACACCAAAGAGTCGAGAAACCCAAGCTCAGTTAGCATTACTCACTCATCCCTCTCCTGGTGCGGATACAGTCGATGAATTTAATGTGCACAGCATTTTTACACATAACATTTCCATTAATTTTTCAATGACCTTATAACTTAAAAACGTCTCCGATACGACAAATGAAGCGTACGTCAATTTGTATGTAATTATATCCGGGAAAGGCATGACTAACTTATTTTTAATAGACCTCCAGTGAAGAGTTCATAGATTTTATTGATACGGATAACATTTTCTACTTGCTAGGTTGCTTTCGTTCACAATTGAAACCTTTTAATGTTTTGCGATGCCTGGTTTTAAAAACGTTCATATGGATTAGACCTTGTTTGTGAACGAATGCGTTCGGATTTTATGCTGGCAGTGAAAAAAGAGCCATGTTTGAAGTAAATAATAAAATGTGAATTTATTTCTGCTATAGTCAGTTGAAACGTAGATAAGATTTATTTTCAAATGGTAATGTAGATATGATTATTTATTTTGCTGTCACTCAGTATGTAAAGGCTAGAATTATTAAATAACCGATACGGAGTGAAACTTAGATAGTCCATAAAGATTAAAAAAAAGCAATAAGTAAAAGAGTCTCAATTTTTTTTTAAATAAGTCTATATTCCGTCAGGAATATAAAAACAAATTAATGAAAACAATCGACTCGTATATCGGATAATTCAGAAAAACCACCGTTTCCAGATGAAACGCAGGAGTTGGAGGGGGTTCAATACAACAAATGGCACATTTTTAATGTTACTCTTGTCATTCTGACTACCAGGGGTTGTTGTTCACGTTGGGCCATCTCAGGAGGTTATATCTTGGCCCGGGGCAGAGGTCTGTCTGCCAGACAGGTTGAAGAGGCAGATCGTGGAGGATGCGATTCAGGGGCACGGGTTGTTGACGCATCCTGCGGGTGTACACGGTGGCGTTGACAATGGCCAGCAGTTGGTTGATGTCTCCCATTGGGGCTGTGACACTGTCGCGTCGGTGTGGTTCTGCTCTTAGGGTGCGAATTCGGCCACCGGTGTGCCTTTTATACTATAAGAACCACCCATGTGACGAAATATGTGACTCTGCGTGTGTGAAGTTACTTTGGGTTCGCTGAAAGTTAGAATTTTCGTGGGAAAAAACGTCCTACCTGTTCGGACTTAAAGAACACGTCGACATTCGTCGCAACATATGCTTTTTAATTTGACAGACGAATAGTCAAATGAATGATAAATTATATATTACAAATTATAGCTCACGTGCGCACACATACGGATGTCGATTGTTTTGGTGACATTTTCGATGTCTAAGATATTGCGACATGAGAAATATACAAAAATAAGACAATGCAAGGAGGTTTGGGCGATGACAAACTTAATGCAAGCTTTAAATAGTTTTGCTACCATTTTTGTCTTCGTGGGTCAAACATATTATCGTATTATATTGAGCGATAATAAATAATCAGTTTGTTTTGAAAAAATATTAATTCGGTTGCTTTTTTTCGATACGTAATTATTTGACTATCTTTAACCCCAAATACGTTAATAGAACTAGCAAAATCGCAATATTAACCACGCATATTTTGTGAAATAATAAGACGCGGGAACCCACGATTTTGGCATTCTGGACAACGCATTTTCGAGGTTCTCAGGCAAGATTAGTTTATTTCCCACACAGACAACAACACAGTATAAAACCCGTCGTTTAATTCCGGAGGGATTGGTTGTGGTCACCAAATAATCGGATGTTTTTGGATGGATTAATCCAATTTGTTCGTCAACAGCCAACCCTGTTATAATTGGGTGTAAATCTATGTGTAGGCAGGCTCTGGTTTTTTAAAGAATTGCAATCGCTTGATTTGCGTCACGAGGATGAAACTTTCATAATTAAGCAGATTCATTACTACGCAAAAAATCAGTTTTACTATCGACCATTGTGTCTTGGATTGAAGATGATAGATTAAATTATTAAAAAAGAGGCTTTAAGAGGTTTTAAGAGGCAGAAAATAAGAGGGTTCAATAATAGATCTGTTCTTATCCTGACGGCCCAACCGCATATATGTAGACAGGACGACCACTTCTGTAATTTCCCAACGGGAATGTAATCTAGGAAAATGGGATTAGTTAATAGCAACCTGTATTCCGCCAGAGGGTTTCCCCAAACGTCAGTCAACTCCATGAATAAGGCGACTTTAATGGGCGAGTGACCTTTACTTAGTAAGGAAGATTGGTAGAAGGTACACGCATCGTGTAAGTGCACTTACGAAAGAAGATATAATAAGGAAAGCGATAGACGAAGAAGTTGGAACAGAATAGGAGCTTTGGGCGAAAATGGGACGGGTCCTTATAACGGGTAACTACCCAACTGGTCCATAATGTGGGAGAAGGGAGGATGTCGCTGTAGGTCCTACAGTGTAGGATGTGTGGAGGAGGTTGAGCGGCTGCGGTTGCCGGTTGCGGAGGGTTGGGAGAGCGAAAGGCATCCTGTATGACGGGAGAAAGTGAGTTGCCTCACTTTGAGTGAACCAGAGGGTTGTAAACACCATCAGATCGAACTTCGTTCCATAGAAAGATAGAAAGGCAAGATGGCCGCCTCTTATCCTATCATGTCGTTCGTTACACTTCGTATATTCGAATCGGAAGGTGTGTCAATTTATCGATTTAAACAAACGTTAATAAATCAGTACACTACACATTCACAAAGACCTTCATGCCGTTCGCCCTCACTCCAAGGAGCCGGAAACGACGAAAACGGAATCCAAATGATTACTTGAGGAGGATAGCCGAGTGTTGAACGTTAAACTAATTTTTCGCTGGGATGGAACCGAAATTCCCCAGCGAAGCAATCGGTTGTTTGACAACATCTGCTCTCGGCGAATGCAACGGATACGCATTTCGACATGAATAAACATCATTAATTGTGGTTTTCTATAACAGCTGCATTTTACGTTGCCAGAACTTATAGTGTTAATCGAACACACGTTTTCCTCAATTTACTGCATTCTTTGACCGAAAACAAGCAATAGAAAATTACATCGATTATATTTAGCAATGTAAACCACTATTCGTCCCTTCATTGCGCCCACGTCAAGACGAAAAATAACGTCAGTAAAACCGAGCTGAAAACATCCAATATTCTTCTAGAAGCGAAAATATCCAAGGTCGGTGGAGACCACACGATAAAAAGACGAAAGTTGAAGGTCTCCTGTTGTGGAACAATTCGTTTGGGCCGATATTTGACACGTCCTTCAAGAGCGTTAACCAGAACCCGTAAAGCATCCAGCTTCTCCTGGTCGTTTTCTAGTTGCCACGCCGCCGACGACTCTCTCCCCCCATCGTCCTCCGCCTCCAACAGCCTCCCTTGCGCCCTCTCCGTGTTTGTTTCCTCGTCAATAAGTTCTCCTGTCTCACCTGTCTCGTCGCGGTCTCTGATAAAGGTCGGTTGCTGCTCGTGGTGATGCGCTGCCACAGTCTGAGCAGCCAAAGCAGCCATGATTATGTTTGTCGTTTTCTTGCGTCTTTTCCGACAGGGGAAGCAGCCCGCATGCATCAACTGAATCACCCCTAGCACCTGTAGCAAAAGCAGCAAAGTTACGGCCCACGTCGTGGGATGCATCTGACGGTAAAAATGCCGCACAAGCTCGAGCGTCGGAGAATGCGTAATTGGACCAAACTGCGCACACATGAGGACACGGGTAAAAATAAATAATTGGGCTGCTTAAAAAATCATGGAAATATGTTCTATTTTTCTTTAATCCTTCGATAGGAAATGGTTTGCCGCTAGGCAACTACCTTGTAGCGCATTAATAGCTTTTAGCTTACCTCTGTCCGTATCAATTGTGCTTGCCCGTTTGTTTTACTAGTCTAGACACATGTTTCTTATGTGTTTAAGCTTCTAAGATAATTCAGCCCTTCGTTGGGTATGTGAGACAGCTCAATAACATTGCCTGCTTTCATTTCAGACATGGCAACTTACAGGTATCTTTTAGAATGCTAGGCCAGTCATGACGCTATTATGGCAAATAAAGTGCATTTTAGGTCGTCAGCTGCGCCGTTACCGCGGTCCTTAAAAGGACCGACGTCCTGCTGCGCAACAGCAATAATGGATACGTTGCTAGGATTGAGTGGTGCAGGAGGCATCCTCGGTGGCTGTGGGTGCCAGTGCGAGCATTGCAAATGCCGCAAACCCGACACAATGCCCTGCCAAAGTTGTCGGCCACTAAACACAGCCTCAACTGGCAAAATGGCAGCTTCAACTATCACTACAAGCACTGGAGGAGGTCCCGTGCAGCAGACGGACATCGCAACCGCGGTGGAGCTTCTCAATTCAACGCTTAAGGGTCTCCGAAGGCGAGGCAGTCTTGGCATCTCGGGACCAGATAACTACTTCAACCCCGGAGAAATGCTCTGGACCTCTGCGGTGGGTGCAGGAGGCGTTGGACCGGGATTGATGACGGGCCAGATGAATGGTCCGGGGGGCCTAACACCTCCTGGAATGAGAATGGGAGGCGCAACTCCTGGCGGTGCCGGTCCCCCACTTTTTAGTGATGTGAATTTCTGATGTTTTTCAAAATAAATGTTTTTTTTTGATTTTTTTCATTTGGAAATGAGAGATCTGTCAGAGAATCCATTGCGTGCAAATAATAGATGGCGGACAATTTTTCATCGATTAGAAATATTGCATTTCGGTGTTGGCATGCTGCATTTGGGATCTTAAGTAGTTTCACATTACTTATGGGGATGCTGGTGCTGTTTTAAGTTGGAAAGCTATAATACGAATGTGGCGTCTGTTACACTGACTTGAAATTACGAAACACAAAAATAATATCTGATTGTGTGCAAACACGAATGATGAAATTGGAAATGAATAAACAAAAGTTCCAGCACACGAAAGGGCTCCGTCCGTAGACTCTTTGTCGATAAAAAACAAAGGATTGCAGGGTTCGTAAGGACAGCTGTCAAAATGGACAGGCATGTAGGCTTCGTGGAAGTCTATACGTCCTTTAGACATGAACTGGAGAAATCGACGAAGGAAACGTATGCAGAAGTGCGTTGTAAATCAGTCGGGAAAACGTTCTTATAGTAGCAGGATTGGCGTTCAGTTTGAAATAAGACGGTCGAAGATATCACGTAATTCTTAGAATAAAAGGTTTCTATCGCTTTGGCTGTGCGGTTAGTTATATCAACTGGCGTTCATGTCTACCGATGCGATTCGTCAGAATCGTATGCATAGTTGGCGTTTGGTTTGACACAAAGTAACTGAAATTAGTGGGTGTTGTTCGATTCCAATCGAACTATCTTCGTTTTTTGGGTAAATATTGAATAACACAGTGCCTGTGGAAGACCAAATAAAACCGCGAAAATATTAATCAAGCAGAGACAAAATCGTTTTAGGATGTTTTGATCACTGATCGCACACGTTAGGATCCCAATCAAAGCATTAATTCTTCGTAATTGCAGTTCTTAGAAAAACCTGTGTATGTCTCAAAGTTAAGAAGTACGAATTAACCCAAAGACAAAGAAACCATGTGATCATTGAGCTTTCGTATGTGTATTTACGAATGCCATTTACAGTTGATGGGGATAGCCATGTGGGTGGGAATGTGAGCTGAGATTCCAGTGATTTGGGCTACTTCCGAAATTAATCTGAGGTTGGAAGAATCCGGTCATTTGATTCGCCGAAGATTGACCGTTTCCACCGCGAGGCACGAAAAAATCCTCTCTGATGAGTCCATTCTCCACCTTTATCCCGAAAGGCATTCGAGCGGATGGTGAGACAGAATGGCAGGATGTCGGGGAGACCGTACGATTGGTTGTGGCGGCGAAGGGTTCATGTTTCAGGAGACGATCGATTAAATCGGTGGCTGCAGTGTTTTGTTGTGCAAATCGATGAAGAATGGCTCGTTTGAAGTTCCGGGCTGAGGTGGCATCTTCAGAAAGCGTATCGCCGACGCAGGCGTCCTTTACTTCAACTATTAGAGCGCCCTGTTTCGGTTTGGGAGCGATGAAGTGTGCTTCAGCCTTGACAACTTGCATCCGACTGTTGTGCAACCGTCTCACGAATGCGACTTTTCAGAAGCACAGCATGAAAAACGCACTTCAACCTCGTTAAAGTGCACCAAATTCGCCTACGGTTTACTACATATTTGCGCAAATAGAGTCCTGAAGCTCAGACAAGAGTTCACCAAAGCCTCGCGTTTTGTCATTAAGATGCTGGCGGTTGGCTTTAATCAGAATGAGCATTCAAATGAGAGTGTTTATATTGCAATACTTCTTTCCTAGGCGTTTCTTTTTCTCACACAATTAATAAATTCATCGTGTTCCCTAAAGTACTCAACGCGAAAACGGATACACGGTAAGACATTATTACGTCGGGCGGATTCAGGCCTGAAGAACTGTAAACTTTCGGAAATTTCTAACGGTTAAGAGTAGTATATGGACACGTCCCAGTCAGCCACATTATGTAGAATACGCGTTGAATGTAGGAAATATAAATATGGCAAATAAGTGCATTAATTGGGATAACCTATCACACTGTTCCATGTGTGGTCGTAATGGGGGATTATGCTAGAGTCTTGTCTACTGTCAATGAATGCAGCTGTGGTCATGTGATCCTATGTGAGGTATCCTGTCGAGAGGTGTAGAAAATTTCGTCTCACCTTTGATCGCAATAATTACTATCATAAATGATAACCCTCCCATCGAATTAGAGGATTGAAGTATGACAACCTCCGGGTATATATTGGAGTATTTGGAGTATATTTGGAGTATTTGAATCTCGAGAGGTTCGGTTTCTATCGACGCCTGGTTACCATTCTCCTATAACGGAGACGGTGTTGGGAAACGAAACCTCTATCGGAGTGGATCCGAATTCTGTCTCTTTTAGTGACCTTAAATTGTGTTTATTTATGTCCCACGCATGACATCCATTATACTGGCACCCAATTGGCTAACGCACACGACACCGCATACTGTGACCTTAACGTGGATAAATTAAGACAACATCGACGACACTTGGCCGGCCCCCACTTTTGACCACGACACGCCCCACGTGTGTCCAGACAGGACTCGCCTGCAGCGGGCGCTAAGCATCGCGCCTTGTCGGCGTTTTCGGTCCAGGTCGGGCCCTCACTATTGTTTTAATAATAAACAATCTTATTCATTCCCGACCTTCGTCTTTGGCCATCGTGCCATTCAGATTTTTGGGCCATGAAGTCTTCGAATTACGATACTCTCATCACGTTTCTCCCGATACGCCTTGCCTGCGTCTATGGCTCGAGTCTACTCTTAACACGCGTGAGTCGTGTCATGGTAATTTGGGCCGGCAAGGTTTTAGCATACGTGGTAGTGTGAGTTAGCAAATGGTGTGCCAATAGAATCGATGTCATGAATGTGACATTAAAAAGCATATCTTGTAAGGTTAATACACATAAAAAAACATTGTCGTTGACACCAGCACAATATAAAATACCATAGGAGTTGTAAGAACGCTGCTTCGTGATTCGTAATGGAACGTTATAATTATTATCACTTTTAACAATGAATTCTGGTACGCGGTAATTTTAAACAATATGAGTGTAATGCACGACATGACAGGATAAGAGGCGGCCATCTGACCTTTCTATCTTTCCATGGTACGGAGTTCGACCCTCTGGTTCACTCAAAGTGAGGCAACTCACTTTCTCCCATCATACAGGATGCCTTTCGCTCTCCCAACCCTCCGCATCCGGCAACCGCAGCCGCTCAACCTCCTCCACAATTCCTACAGCGACATCCTCCCTTCTCCCACACTATGGACCAGTTGGGTAGATACCCGTTATAACAGTGTTTCCCATACTAATGTGTCGCGAGAGATTCGCAGGTGTGTCGCGGTCTCTGATAAAGGCCGGTTGCTGCTCGTGGTGATGCGCTGCCACAGTCTGAGCAGCCAAAGCGGCCATGATTATGTTTGTCGTTTATAAAACCAGATTCGCCAGTATTCAACTTTTATTGGTACTCATTTTCATGTCGGCCTCGGCGCACTCAATACACGCGATTAACCCAGCCGGACAGTGCGACAACACCCCATCAGGAGTCTGGCGATGATTCCGAAATTGTCGAGCTCATTTCTGTAGACGCTTATGGTAATCGTAGTAATAAATTAAGAATGCCTATGGCCGGTCTGATTTAGTCGTTTACGCTGCTGGAATTCCTTACAGGTTCGCTTGTTGCTGAATCCTCCCATGCTGGGATTGAGACAAGTTCTCAGGCCTCGCCGAACTGTGAAATGAAGAAGCGCATATTCCGGGTTCGTTTCTGCGTTTCCCTCCACGACAACCTTAGCAGTGTCGCATTTAGGGATCATCCATCGCTGTCGTAAATGTGCGTCGGTTTCATGGGTTGTTTTGCTTTTTTCTCCGATAGTTTCTGCTGCCCTTGATGTTCTATCTTGGCGCGGTTTATTTCTTCGAATATCTCATTAACCAATCTCTCGTGAGTCTACTCTATCACGCATTCCTGCGCATAGTTACGTGCAATCCAGCTAACCGTTTGGCAGCTGGGGGTCCTGTATACACAGCCATCGTTGGGTGGGAGGTTGTCTGGAGAACCTGCAACCCAGAGTTACTAGGGATCTTGAGGGGCTTCGAGAGCTATGCTGCCACCTCCGAATTTAAAAGCAATATATTGTTCACTTTGTCTGCTGAAATAGCATTACGCAATTGGGTTGTTAATTGTAACAAATATTTATACTGCCAAAAACTAAATTGAGGAGTAGACGATTTTTTGTTTAATGGTTGGCGTAAATCGATGTAAACTAGAATTCCCGAGCAAATAACCATGAAAAGCCTAACTTTCCGTTTTCTTATTTAGTATGAACTGATCATCTTTGACAATATTTTCTTGAATCACGCACAACAATATAGATGGTACGTCAACCGCCTAATTTACCACATAGCTGAAATGTTTCTGCTCGAAAAAATGAATGCATCATGTTTCGACAAAGCCGATTTTTTTATAACCTGGTTGCTCTAAAAATCTTCTTTTTAATTGCAGATATTCTCTCAATATGTTATTCTTATTGTTTAGTTTTAGTCTCAGGTTTAAACCATATTCTTCTCATCCAGATTGAGGCGTCATATAATATACGAGCAACTTAGGGTTGAACGAGACTGTTTTAAAAGCCTACGAAGGGTTCAAATGTCAGAACATTTGAGTCCAGGGAAAATCACGGGGCAACAAAATGCAATAATGCGAATTATACAGCCTCGAACAACGTTTTTATACGGTTTGAGCTCACTCCAAGATAACCGACTGTTGCCGAGGAATTTTTATTCTGAACTCGAAGCGAAATTATGAGGTGAAGCGATTTCCTGAGTGTGATCAACATATGCTCTCAGGGAAAGCGTATTGGAGATAAATGTTGATGCGTTCAGCAGAAGAATACTCGAATATTGCCTCCTCGATGTTTTTTTTTAATGGAACGTTATAATTACTCACTTTCTCCCATCATACAGGATGCCTTTCGCTCCCCCAACCCTCCGCATCCGGCAACCGCAGCCGCTCAACCTCCTCCACAATTCCTACAGCGACATCCTCCCTTCTCCCACACTATGGACCAGTTGGGTAGATACACGTTATAACTGTGTTTCCCATACTAATGTGTCGCGAGATTTTTGAAAAAGCCGCCGAGAAAATCAAATGACACAATCGAAGATTTATCATCCGATTTAAAAGATCAAATTGGTGAAAATTTCGAAATGGAAGTCGAATCAAAGATACTGTGGTCTCTTCAAGTCGACGAATCTACTGATATCTGCGGAAAAGCTCAGCTACTAGCGTTCATTCGCTTAATTAAAAATGATAGATTCATAAATGAATTCCTTTTCTGCGATGAACTGAAGAGCACGACGAAAGGGGAAGACATTTTTGATATGGTGAACAAATATGTTTTGCTTTTCAACTTCAAGTGGAAGAACTGCGTCAGTGTGCGTACTGATGGATGTCCTTCTATGCGAGGAAATCATAAAGGATTCGTTACGCTCATTCTTCAAGAAAATCCAGACATAATCACGACTCATTGCATGATTTATCGTGAAGCCCTCGCGTCCAAATCATTGCCGGAAAAATTTTAAATCAAGCTATTAAAGTAGTGAACTTCATCAAGTCTCGGCCGCTTAATTCAAGAATTTTCGCTCAACTCTGTGATGCAATGGATTCCGACTTCAAATCGCTGCTTTACCACACCGAGGTTCGCTGGTTGTCAAAAGGAAAAGTTTTGAAGCGTCTCGTTTATCTCATAGTAGAAGGAATTTCATTCTTGGAAGTCGAGGAAACAAATTTTGGTGTCGATCTTCTTGACGCGATTTGGTGGCTCAACGTTCAGTTTCTCTCTGATCTGTTCGACAAATTTAATTCTCTCAACTTGAGTCTCCAAGGACCATCAGAAAACATTATCTCATCGACATCCAAACTGAAATCGTTTGATGAAAAACGGACGCTATGGAAAAGCAAAGTTTCGAAGGGTATTTTTGAATGCTTCCCTTCCGTCAACGAATCTCAGTTGAAAAGCAAAGTCGCTGATGACATCATGTCCACACTGACAAGTCTTCAATTAGCAATTCACCATTATTTTCCATGACTTTCTATCGAAGAATATGACTGGGTGATCAACCCGTTTGGAAGTAACGAGACATCAAATCTTACGTGTGAAGAGGAAGAAGAGCTGATCGAGTTGAGAAATGACAAATTCCATCGACTGGGATTCGCCGAAAAAGGTTTGGACAAATTTTGGCTCTCCCTGAAGCAGTTGTTTCCAGCTCTCAGTTTGAAAGCAGTCAAGATCATTTTGCCGTTCGCGTCTTCATGGTTTTGTGAATTCGGATTTTCAGCTTTGACTGAAATCAAATCAAACAAAGAGAGCGCGACTCCTTCGACTTGACGACAAAATGCGTGTTTGTTTGTCAGCATTAGAGCCACGTTTCAACCTTATTTGCTCTCGAAAGCAAGCCCAACCATCGCTATACGGTATACGTTGTTAGAGAGGCTCTGAACGACCGAAAAGGGGCCGCTTTACGGGTCGTGTAATTTGCTGGATATGCCTCGAGGAGGGTTTGGGCTGCTTAGCAACACGGTATCCCCAGGCTTAAATGGAGAGCCGTGGCCTTGGCGGTCATATGACCGCGATTGGATG